>JAQBSW010007237.1:0-42183 GCA_029291075.1 Eudiplozoon nipponicum
ATATAAAACAACAAGCACCTGGCCTAAATATTCAGAAATTTCATCAACATGACATTCTACTCGACTGGCCACGAAAAAAAAATTCGACAATTTACTAAAATCCAGGCAAGACCGAACACGCCCTCGACTAGAATAAAAAAACATTCAATCGGATTGGCAACAGACTAAAAAGCAAAAAACAGATGAACATATGGTGACAGAAATTTATAAACAATACGAGCGTTCAACACTGCAATCCGCACTTGCGCTGTTACCAAGTGAAGAACACAAATTTGCGCAAAAATGTGAAACGAAAGACTACACTCGGAAAAATAGCACTCGTACACGTAATATTGAACAATTCGAACAGATGGTTAATTCTCAAGTCATCAATACAATAATGACCAGATCTCAGACATCACTTTGCAATACAGTGAGGAGGACCTTTACATGGAAACAGGCACACAGACACAAACGCATACACACTTACCAATCAGCCAAAACAAGAAATAGAAAACCGAGTCATATTTGTTGCCACCCACATAATAAAATAAAAACCCAGAATGTATATAAATAAAAAATCGTAAAATGAAGTTTAGTATTCTCGAAATAAATGGTCATTATCCACTTTGTTATTAATGTTTTTTCTTCCTAATAAGAAATATACTGTGTAATATTCGAAGGCAATAGATATAAAAAAGAATATATATAATATATAAAATATATATATATATATATATATATATATATATATATATATATATATATATAGAATAAATATATACACGGATATACAAATATATACATAAACGCAATATTTTGCGTTACCCTTTAAAATCAAGTGCTTCCGGTTAACCATCATTATATTCTATTTGACAACCTTTCTATTTATTTATGACCTTATTCACATCTGCTATAAATATATTATGTTGATGAATAATGCAAATCGACAACCCGCGAAAGCAAATCGCGGAGATTCACCATTTGAAGCTCGCACAGCGCAACCATTCAAGAAATAAACTTCAAAAGAAGGGAGAAAAAAGGCCATTATGCTAAAACTGAGAAGAGATGGCAAAAAGGTGTGTTATAGGCAAAATAGTTTATAATGGCCCAATCAATTATACTCCATCTTTTCAAAAGGCAAAATTACTGTTAAATTAATATAGATAACACGGAAAACAGCACAAAATGAAAAAAAACACTGATGAATATTTTAGTTAATTTGACTAGTATTTTTATCCCATGATTTTTGAGTTAGTGCAAAGCATTGCACTCGAAAAATCTTTTAAAATAATTGACAAAAGGCGAAACCTGGTATGCAGTGTTATAGGACAAAAATGCACCCCCCAACACGATTCTCTTTTTCATATTCTTCGCCGTCTTCTTTGTAAATGTGAAGTCCTTTTTAGAACATCGCACACTTGTAGACGAGTCATGCAGCATTCCGCCTTATAATATAACAAACACAGTTTGATTAATCGCGTTTATTGGCATTATTTACAAATTGAAAATCAGCCACAGCTATGAAAGATATAGAGATTATCGTCGAATTCCTTGTACAGTTTGATTGGGCGCAAGTAAAATGTAACAACACAAACATACAAAGTAATGTCTAATGCTTAAAGAAATAGAGAAGGATAGTCAAAAAAATGTTTGAATGTGATTTAAAGCAGACTACTGACATGCATCGCCAATTCCATACCTATGCAATAAAAACTACAGGAATCTACACAAGATAAACTTAGGAATTTTTCTTCTTTTTATTAACTTTTTTCTTATCTGATTCCTCCTTTGATGCTTCATACGCGGAAATAAGCTCGTCTGCAACATCAGAACGCATGGGACAATATTTGGAGTACTCCATAGTGAAATCGCTCCGGCCTTCAGTAAGACTGCGCAGCTCACCAGCAAAACCAAACATGTCGTTTAATGGCACCTGGATAAACAGGAACACATTTAATACACATTATATGAGAAGCCAAATAGCACGATAAAGATAAAGTTCATGTTGAAATAATAACACGCCGGATACAGAATAATAGTAATACTTCAAATGATCCTAACTGAAGCAGAAAACAAAATCAATTAATAAAAATACGTACACACTAGCATAGATTAAAAAAATCTAATAATAATAAACTATGCCAGTAAAGCAGAATTAATCAGAACGCTAATAAATCCTGTTTTACTCTACACTTTCACAAATAAAATTATGTTTTTGCTAGTGAAGGTAAGATTTGATATGATTAATTGGCCAAATTCGCGGGTAATTGCGTCTGAACTCGAATTCGCAAATCTACCTCATTTATAGTAAGAGTTATTCAGCGAGCAGAATGATTTAAGTGGCATTCCACATAAGTGCATTGCCACATACAATGCAACTGGCGTTCCTTACCTGGACGTACTGATAGGTGATCAATCATAAATTGTCGACTAGTACTATTTTTGCATGAAAAATTTCTCACGGCGCTCAGCCGAAAATGACCACAAACAAATTTAACGAATTCATCACAACACAATGCTGTCGCTACAGTCGGTGATCTTGAATTACTCTTGGACAAAACTTTGTGCTTCAAAAAAGGACGAAATCGGTCTACCGGATGAATCGCCCCCGTGGATAGATACAGACTTTGAAGCAAATATGTCACGTTGCGAGGCCATCCGCGGAAAAATTATGCAAATTTCTTATTGAAGCGTTCTCAATAAGACAAAAGCCGGTCTACTAGACAAAGTGCCTTTACTACATGATACAATGCTTAGCTTATACTGAAAAATGTATATAAAATGAGATTGGTATTTATTACCACCCGCACAATAAATGCATTTTTAATGAATTTTATTGAACATAGTGGATCTGGTAGTTAGAGAAATTGGTTGATGACTCCGAATTCGATTGCGTGAATTGTCAAAGGCAGAATTAGCCACGTTGTTTTCTGAAAATTTCAGTTGAAGCCGATCTGTCCAGTCGTCAGGAATCCAATTTGAACAAAATCATCAAGCATTATCAACACGGCATTGTTCGGCAATAAACGGAAATAAATTAAAAACAACCTAGCAGCAAATAGCAAAAGAAAATTGACGACGTTTGCAGAGCGAGATTCTAACAAGCACTAACCGAAAGCAAGAACGAAAAATCAATGAAAATAATGAAATGCATCAAAGGGAAAAAGTTTTACAACTAAGGCTATTTCTCGTAAATGGTGTAAAAAGGGGAAAAACTCGGTATAAAGGTGCAAAGTTTTATTCCACAGAGGCCATTTTGTATCGCCGGATCACATGTCGTACGGAAAATTTTATCATTTTTTAATGTAATTGTAGAAAAACAGTCTACGATCTAGGTAACAACAAAACTTTTTCTAAAATGAGTACACAAAGCCAACTACGCCTGGATACATACATGCACAAACATGCAAGCGCCTTTTAATTATGAAACTAGCTTTTTACTCAGAAATCACATAAAAATGAGCAAACGTATGTGCGTGCGTGCGTGCGTGCGTGTGTGCGCGCGTGGACGCTTGCTTAAGTCTGAATATATGTGTCCGTTGTATGCAATACTTTATGAGCAATCGATTTGGCAAATGCTTTTTCGCAATGACGCAAAACGACAAATCATTGAAAGTCTATTGTTATTATAATCAAGGTTGCGTCCGTGATATAAACACCTGACCCATTAACTACTTACATATGTCAGTATAAACTAAGAATTGTATAGTGTAGAAAAGGCAATTCATCCAGTAGACCGGTTTCGTCCTTATTGGGAACTCATCAAGTACTGGCCAAAAAAAAAAAAAGTCTATTGTTGTTTGTAAGAATTTATTATAGAACAAACTGGATTTATCCGGTCACGTTAAGATCTGTCGAAAAGTGAACATTTTTTTAATTTGTAGTGTAAAATATTCTATTTCAATTAGGTTGTGCAGTAAATGCTAAGAATTTGTATATTTTTACTATTACTGCACGAAATGAATGAACATTTTGCGAGAATTTGCTCACTCGCTTCGAGCTCAATCCTGCCATTTGTGCAAAATAAAGTGAAACAAGTTACAGTCCCACCTCGGCCGTCACAGTTGTGAATGAGTCTCGTGATTCTGTTTCCATGATTAATCCATGCCTTCGAGTGATGGCCGTCATTAGAGCACCCTGAAACTCGGACGGGGCCGAGGCTTCAACAAGCATAATTGGTTCAAGACACACCCAGTTTCCATAATCAATAGCTGTTGAATATAAACAATTGAGTGACAGAAAAAACAAGGAAAATTTTAAATTCTGCAAGCCAAATAAACTGAAAAATAATGCATTATGAGGGTCTAGTAGCAACACATATCTATACAGACAGCACAGGAATGCATAATTAATTAAGAACTGACATTTCCGTGTTGCGTAATCAAAAATTCTTCTTAATATTTCGATCGACTAGCCCATCGGATTTTGCAAAACCCGCGCTCCTTATTTAGATAAGACACCAATTTCTTTATGATCAACTGACATGGATTTTGAAAAAGACTATTCGCGTTCCAATTAAAATAATAAACGAAAAATATCAAGATCAACTTTGAGTCAACGTGTCAAGAATGTTTCTTTGGCAAAATAGGCCTATCAACAAACTTATACTTCTCTTTAGGCTTCTAATGAATCCTAACTCCATTAATCATTGTGAGGATAGATTTTGTGTAGTTAAACATAACATCTTCTTAGATGACACACGATCAAAGAAGGACCAAACTCAATTATACATTGCATCTGATTTTCGGGCTCTAGAGATCAAAGAATCCAATTTCAGCCCTGAGACTTGCTCCCCACGTTTGCACATTTGCCATAATTCCGCGACTAACCAGTTAACACAAAGTGCTAACAACGCAGTAAAGTCGAATTAGAAATTTTACATGATACAGGAAAGCTGTATGCCGTTACGATTTACACGCGCAGCTACAAAGTGCGCTTTTTTTATTCATCTTTCAAAGCTAAAATGAATATGATGTAATACGGAGAACATAAACTTGTTCCATTCATAAATCTAGTGAGTCCCGGTTTACCGACTACTCCTGAGTTCATGATGACGCAATCTACTTTCATTCATTTTGATACAGAATAAATCATAGTCAAGTTTGTCTATAAGTAACGTTACAAGTGAAAATTTTAGAAAACATGCTTTCCAAAATAAAAGTCGTCCCTGAGTCACATTATATCTTACACGAAGTTCTGCATTGATTTCATAAGTTTGAGGTTGCGAAGTTTCTGCGATATGTGTAAAAAACCTGTCACAGTAGTGTTCTACTATCTTGAACAACGCCCGTTGCAACATCGAACTGTTACATCATCCTATGGCCAACTAGTCATCATAGGCTGACTTGTATAACGTAGGCTCACTTCCTTCTATCGTTGGTAAAATTAGCCAATTCAAGTTAAAATGATTTCCTTAAAATATTAATGAATAATTCAAGACAAACAAGATGTCATTTATTATGGCATTTATAGACAATCACAAAAATCTGTGTTGGCCTTTATAGTCTTATCGCATAACTCTTGTCGGAAATAATTCTTAATACACGTTTTATGTTCACATAAAAGCAAAACAATTAGAAGTTTGAACGCTAGCCTTCACTCTCTGCCTATCGAGATAACTTGCTGCCTTTGGTTTATCCTTCGGGTCATAATTTAGCTAATTGTTCCTAGGTGTGCAATACCTCATACGCAATTGTATATATAATGGTTCTCCGCCTAAAAACAATATCTGACAATCAAGTTTGTCGGTTTTTTCAGTTTTGAATTTTAACTTTAATTACCGTGACATCGTAACATTACAGTTATAACACACATGTTACAAATGTTCTCTCCCCTACAACATGCTGCACACTAGATAAGATTATGTATACCTGGAATTTGAGATAGCTTCAGTTATACGCATAGACATATATAGAGTTTGGTTACCGATAAAAATTCTTTTTTGAAGACCATTGACGAGTTAAAAAACTAAAATATAAAGAGGAATGTTTCCGAACGAGGTTACCACATTTGTTTAAATCTGCTACTGTGAGAATCTTCTAGTTTACGTGTTATTAGAGGCCTGTAGATGATTTGGAAAAACAAAACCGAA
Organism: Eudiplozoon nipponicum; assembly: GCA_029291075.1. Taxonomy (NCBI): domain Eukaryota; kingdom Metazoa; phylum Platyhelminthes; class Monogenea; order Mazocraeidea; family Diplozoidae; genus Eudiplozoon; species Eudiplozoon nipponicum. Next base: position 6,074 of record JAQBSW010007237.1, read on the forward strand.
ACATTGCCAGTCAACGAAGATTAGATCGGACCTCATTTCGAGTGGTCAGTATGAACCATGTTGAAGCCTTCGGAAGCAAAGGACGAATCCGCACCCAGCCTGACGAAGACAAAACGGATGCATACTTGGAAATGGGAATCAAATGGATATTTGCGAAACTAATATTACAAAGCGACAACCCGTGAACGCAAATCGCAGAGATTCAACATGCTGGTCTAGAGTTCGAAAACAAAACATAATTAAATAGTTCTAACGCTGTTATCCAGCTACAATAGTATGACTCTTAATTCCTGAGTTAATTAAAATATAGTTGCATATAACATACATACATGGCCAGAAGTTCGAAATAGGAAAGCATAATGAAATCGATAGTAGATAGTCCAAGACAATAGCACGTGCACTATACCTTATCTAAGTGATCCAAAAGAAAATATAACCAAATAGTTTCTAGCAATAATGGCTACCTAGGCGATCTAAGTCAATGAAAATAAAAAAAAACAAAAATATAAATGATAATGATTAATCAGAAAGTCAGTTATATTTTATTATGCACTAACATAACGACGATTTAGCCAGGTGCACTACAACATGTCTAAATTGAAGCTATCAAAATTAGTTTGAGAATTCAGATGCGCACATATATCAGTACAGAAACAAAAAATTGAGCCTCCCGCTCCGTACGCCATAGCACTGCCGAATAAGCCATGTTTATTCTCTGGATCGCACAGCGACACGAAATGACAGATGGTAGTGAGCCGTGCTAATAACGGCTAGAATTCAACTCCGGTAATATGAAAGTGGTTCGCCAATCTTTCATCTTTGAACTTGCCCAGGAGTTCACACATATTCATCGGGCCTATAATGAAAGCTTCAATCAACGCCAATTGGATGCTGATAAAATTTGGTCTCATCTGAGGGATGAGTTAATCCTTTTAATGACACCAGGTGGAAATGAACGGATGTAGATATGGAATTAACTCTGAACTCTGGCATTCACTATAGCTGCCAAGGCAAAGAAAAACTTATGCTGATAATAACTTTTAAACAGACTATTGACGGCACTTAGTCCATGAAATACTGACTGAAAACGCACTTGCTCCTGAAAAAGCCAGCGCTATAAAACATAGCTGTGTAATGCATTGGTACGCTATTAATGATGATATCACGAATGCAAGTATTAATATAGATATGGTGTCCATCATTGTATCAACGGGTAGGGAAAAAGATACAACCGAAAATTAAATTGTAACATGAAAACGTCCATATAATATTACATAAACTAAAATTAAACTGCATACATTCATACGTAAATACAAAAATGCATACATACATGCATACAAACAAGCAAACATACATACATGCATAAATACACACATCCATACATCAACATACATATATATATATATAAATATATATATATATATACATAAATACATACATAAATACATACATACATACATACATACATGCATACATACATACATACGATCGTACATACATACATACATATACATATATAAATATATAGTCGCAGATTCTGAAGCTAATGTGCCCCGGTTCGAGCTCTGGCTGCGAAAAATTCTGGACAGTATTGAAGAACTCCCAGTAAGGACGAAACGGGTATACTGGATGAATCGCCTTTGCTACTTCATAAAATGCTTAGTTTATACTGATAAGTATGTATATACAATGGTATTGGTGTTTATATCAAGCTCGCAACATTGAGTTAAATGACTGTTATCCCAAGCCGCGAAATCAATTATTGCTTAACTTTAGTTTGGAATTTCTCTATCCTTTGCGACATATTTTTAAACTAAACTGTAGTGAAATTCATTCTTCAGTAATCATTATAAAGATTTTAAAGTAAATAACATGCTTAATGATTTTACTAGCGCGGAGAATGATCAGTAGTTTACTTGCGAGCAGGAAAACACTCAATCCAATGAAATGTATTTATATTGATACAATAGCCTGGTTCTCAGTAAAGGAAAACATGCCGAAAACAAGCAGAGAACGAACTGTATATCTATTAAAAAAGATCTGTCCCAATTTCAAAAAAATGAAATCATACAAAATAAAACAAAGCCTTTCGAAGGTATTTCATTGCAAAAAAACTGTCGGAGTTCAAAAAATGAAAACAAGCAAAAGTCGTACCCAAACAAAGAACAGTATATTTCTTTAAATCAAATTTGCGAGCTTGAAGTAAACAACAATCCCAATGTATTTAACCAGTCTTCGAACAACATAACAAAACTACCGCCTGTTGTACGAAGACTGGTTAAATACATTGGGATTGGTGTTTACTTCAAGCTCGCAAACTTGATTTAAAAAATTGTTACCACCACCCGCGCAATCAATTATTGTTAAAGGAACAGTATATGTCAGTTTACTTTTTAAAGCGAACGCACTATTCAGAATCTTTATTCTTATTAAGGGAGGATTTACTCATCAAATGCCTAAAATAACAAAATTTCAGCTAAGCATATGTTTAAAGGTTAAACGCCCTGTAATAAATCAGCGCAATATTATTTGTTTATATACATGCAGTAGCTGCTCAGAGGTCTATGTTGGTCGGTAGGCCGAATACCGAAGAAAAAGTCGAAGAGAGTTTTAGACAAAAAATTGCCCGAAAATGAGGAAACATTTCCAAAAAAAGCAGAGCACATTGTTTAGAAAAGTCCAAATCCAAATTAGGCGGAATTTCAGTGGTTTTACCAAGCATGCATCCTTAGTCTGGGGTTCATAACAAACCAGAGAAATGTAGACATGAATTGAATATAATTTTTGGAATTGGCTTACTGCACTCCAACTATTACTACTTGGTATGCGATCAAGTTATCGCTATAGCATAAAGGCATCAGTTTTACAAGTCGGATATGGTCACAATCCAAGTCTCGTAGCAGATTTAATGAGTGGTTTTGTGATAAATGATGAGCCACCAGCGACGGAAGTGACAGAGCAACTACAACCAGTTTTAAATAGTTTGCGTCCACAACCAGCGATAAAACACCATCCACCAGTTTATGTGTCGAAGGCATTAGATAACTTTAATCGAGCCCATGTTCAGTTCGATGTACTTCAATCTACACTGAAGCCAAAGTATAATTGACCACATAAGATAATTATCCGCGGTCCTAAGTTCTTTGTGAATGATTAAAACGGAAGTCATAAACCGGAGACCGTTGATCGATTAAAGCATGCGTTTGAGATTCATAATCGTACACAAAATATAACAAGAATCTATAGCGATCAAGAACAAGACCCATCAAAATGTCAACCGTCAACGAGTATATCAGAGCCAAAAAAGCAAAGAAACATGACAGGAACTCATTTAGAGCACATTCAAAATTCGGAAACAAGATCCAGTTCAGGTAAACGACGTTAATTTTCGCGGTGTGTGATGTAGGAGATCGTCGCATATGTTTGCAGTGAATCAACCATCATTTTACTCTGCCATAAATTTCATGTTTACGCACAGTTTTACTACACTCCAGTGAGACATGGATCATTAAAATTTCTGATTTTCAACGCTTAAAGGCATTCGACCATCGTTATTTGAAGAGCAAAGCACATGTAGGTTACCAAAAACGAACAACCAACGCTGACATCCATAGACGTATTTTTAAATCGGCCAACAAAATCTCCTAGTTAGACAAACAAAAAACGATCCATTAACCACGTTGGCTCTGTCAGATTTTGCGCATGCCCTTAGTTCGATTGCCCAGTAGAGCACTATGCTCTGACCTAGCGCCAGATTGGCGTAAGTAACATAAGTGGGCAGATTTGGACATGGCAGATACAGTTAAAGTCAACCACATCCAAACTAACCATTGTATTTAACCAGTCGTCGAAATACATAGCAAAGCTAACGTCAGTCACACGTACTGACGCGTTTCGACCTTCGATGATCATTATCAGAGTACGGCGGAAAACCTACTTCCGAGGATAAAGCTGCAATTCATATATATATATATATATATATATATATATATATATATATATATATATATACATATATATATATACATATATATATATATGATATATACATACATATATATATACATATATACATATATATATATATATATATATATATATATATATATATATATAAAGCAAAATTAGATATGCGGCTCTCATCTCTAGTAGTCTCGAATAAATCGTACTCGACTCGCAATGTCGGCTGCACAATATGTCTTGCCTTAAAGTTGACTTGGCCTTAATTATGTTGCGTAGAAATTTAGTTCGCTTCACTTGCATTCGTCATTTTGGTAAATACACTCATAGTAAATAGGTCCAACCCCGCATAAATTTGTAGACCTAAATTATTATTTTTGTCATCATTAAACATTTTCTTTTTTGTCAGTCTTCTTATAGTTATGTGTCAACGAAGTATTAGCTAATAATGGTTTAGCGTTGTTGTGCAAGATGAAGATGAAAATGATGTGTTTCATCATTTGGAGCATTCGTAAACAAAGTGGAATTCAAAAGACACCACAATAGCATTTTAACAGTTATATCTTAAATACCATTAAAAAAACTTAAACTATTCCTCAACCGAATAATTCCATGATAGTTTACACAATGATTAAACTATGCGGAATTACCATTTAACCAATACATGGAAAGGAGAAATAGTTTTAAAAAAATATTGGCCTTATAGGACAACTTGATTACTTTTCGTAGTCTGTGCATTGTTTGCGCAGATGACCAAACTAGTGTAAGTTTCTGTGCACAATTTTACCAAGTAAACCGACATAAGTTAATATTTTAATTTGATCTATTACCTTCCAATCGGCCTTATCTGTTTCATCTGATGCGCCTCAATTCGCTCTCTACTATTTGTATACAGTCTTATTTTTCTATTATAAAAGGGCAATTTTCATTTACAGTGCGTAGAACATTTACTTCGGTATTTCGGCTCATATCTCCAAGGTCATTAGCATGTGGCTTTCTCAATGTATGCAGTTCCGTCCAATTAAACGATTTCAGATGGTAGGCTTGATCAACTGAACTAGCGTTAGACCGGTTTTCATAATCAGTTCCTGTTGATTCTAAGTCGGCTGTTTGCTTAATAAGCAATTTCAATGCTGCCTCGAAATCAAATATCGCGTTAACTGAAGAGTTTATACACGTAGAAAACGCATGTTCGGCGACTGTGTCTAAATTAGAGCACACTCTCTCCCTAGGCCTCAATTACCTATTTGGGTTTGCTTGCATTATATATATATATATATATATATATATATATATATATATATATATATATATATATAAACGTCCATTTGTTGATACCCGAAATGAGAAAACCGGAGAAACTGTTCTTGTATCCGATAGAAAAATGTCTTTTAACATGGAAATGGTGTGAATGCAGAGAAAAGTATACTTTAAATTATTTAATGGTTTCTTTTTATAAAAAAAGAAAATATATGTATGTATTGTTGGTAAAAACTAAACGTTACAGAACATAATAAAAATTTAACTTACACGACAATGGTCCTACATTATTAAGTGATTGGACGTTGGTAGTCACGTTTCACGGCTTGAAATAGACCCACAACATTTTGTTCAAAGCCACATAACCACACCTCTTAGAACAAAGTACCCATTTGATGAACTCTATTTTTAAATATTTAATCTATGCGAACGATATGTAAAAATGCTTCAATCACATCATAGCACTCGTATTTAGTGTATATATATTATTAGTAATAAATAAAAACTGCGCAAGATAGAAAAATAAATTCCTCTATTAGGCAATAGTTTTTGCTCATTATCAAACTCTATATTTACATGCAAATATATATATTCCGCATAATCTAAACATTAAATAAGGCAAAAAAATCGTTTCAGCAAGACGCCCGATTTCGTCATCATTGGGCAACTATCCAATGTCGCAGCCCGGGGCTTGAACGGGGGCACATTTGCTAGAGTTCTGCTACCCAACCACTGCGTCACTCAAGCCGCAGACTAAATGCCTGTTTCCATGATATGCCAAATAATGTTTCTTGTAATGTTCGTTCCACATTATGGAGCCTCCTTGGTATCAGTTTCTATCTAAGGTTCCAACTGGTTATCCCGATATGTCGTTATAAAATAGGTTCTATGAACTAATTTAGTAGCGATATGGAATTCATGTGTTACGGCGAGTTCCACTTCACCAGTACGCAAGTACTTGACGAGTAGCTAATATAAACGAAACCCAACTACTTGATGAATTACCTGGCTCTTGTTTTGTGCAGCAAAGTGCTTACATCCATTTGCTTGATTTTCATGCCGAATATGTCGACTTTCTGTTTTGAAAGCCTTCTTCAAGGATAACCAAGAATGTAACAATGCTTATCTTTAGTGTAAAATGTTTTATTTATACTTTCATGGTAAATATCTTAATCAAAACTGACTTTTCGCTAGACAACTGTGTATCATTTCTCTGCAAGTGTATATTCATCAAACTGGAATTACGGTAATCTAATAACATCCACTGATGATTCGGTAGACAAGCGTAACACTATGATGAACTTGCATTAGGTTCGTTAGGCAATTTTTAGATAATAGTGAAAATTGTTACGGAATAAAACACTACCATAATACTTCAATAAAATAATTCCACAGGCGATATGCTGTCTGTTCTATAATGATCGACCTGGTAGTACCAGTTGGAACATTAGGTTGAAAGCATGGTCACATAGGCTCCACTTGAAGGAAAGACGGACAATAATTAGTTGTTACATAACTGAAGATTTATCTTAATTCACAGCTTTAATAGGGCAGTACATACTTTTCAAGATTCCAAAGTAAATGTGCCCTGGTTCGAACTCCGGACACGGCAATTCTGGCAAGTTTGATGTTTGTCCAATAAGGACTAAACCAATAACTTTGATAAATTTGACTTTCCAACTTGTGCTATGCATAGTTTATAACAATATATATATATATATATATATATATATATATATATATATATATATAATGCAAGACGGAAGTTATAGAAAAAGTACAGGAAAAAAGAATATTAAACTAGCCTTCTCGCATAGCGCCTCTGGCCGCTAGTTGAAATGCCCAATCACTGCTATCCACTGAATGATGATCGCCGTCAGTAAGTCGCATACGAATGCCAACAATAGGCTGACCTAATAGACCACCGCCTTCCGCACATACCGTAAGGAAGCCAGTCTTCACCGCAGGCACATACTGTTTTGGCAATCTAGTGCCGATAGTCTCATCGCGAAACTCCAACTGTGTATTCTGCTGAGGAGGCAATGGTTCTAGCACACCAGTAACTCGTCCAAATTGACCAGCCCCTCCAGACTGTTTTTTGTGTAGGTAGTTAAATCTGCGTGTAAAAAACGTGTCCCAGTTAAACAGTCAATAGCGTAGTCATAAGGTTCATTTTGCATTACTATCACAGTTGCTGACACTGTGATAGTTGGTCAAAATAAATGTCGCCTTCCTGAAGCAGAACTATTTTGACAATATAAATGATTGACTTAATATTTGGTGCGGGAAAATGTGAACTTAATTTAGAATCAACAACCAAATTCACAAAGAAGAAGATACGATTTAAGAACTAAGATATGCAGATTAGAAAGATCCCATTCTTAATTAAACCGAAGTTAGGCTAGCACTGTACGCTGAATATGGGGAGCATCTTTTGTTTACACGAAAAATATTATTATATATATATATATATATATATATATATATATATATATTTTGAAATAACATACCCTGCTTTTCCCATTAATTTTCAAACTAGGTGTCATTATTACATAGTCTTAAATCAAGTTGATGCAAACAAATTACCGCTGCATTTTGTTAATTGCTAAATTCAAGTTCTTCAAGACAATCAACTTTTGTTGCTTTTTTAATTCATATTTGTAAAAATGATGTAAACACAATTTCCAGTTGTATTTAAACGGTCAAAAAACCTAGCTAAACAACCGTCAGTCACACGTGTTGACGCGTTTCGACCTTCCATGATCGTCAATAAAGTATGACGGCAAACTGACTGGAGAGGATCAAACCGCAAGGCATATATGAGAGAAAAATTTGTTATGGGACTCTCACCTCCTGCATCTATTGTATTTGACTGGAAAATTTGGTTGCTCAATTTCTATGAAGTCACGAACATTAATTTTTGACACATGTATATAAGCTACACAATTAAACAATCACGGATTGCCCTTGCGGTGGTGATATTTCTTTAAATGAAATTTGCATATAGCAGTGCAGACACATAAGGAGCTGACTGCCTATTTTATCATCATCCTCACTATGGTTGTATTTCTGTTTCAAATTTGGAATATACGTATGTAATTGTATATGCTTTTAAGTTTATTGACTTTAGATTAACCATGTTTTCATTAGAGTTATAAATTATTTATTTATATTACCTGTTAAACCACTGAGCTAATGTATACTTTTGTGTTTTATTTTAGACCGTCAATGTTATTCAGCGCTATAAACTGTTTAATCAGACTGTCCTATTTGTAAATTTGACCATATGTATATAATTGTGAACTTTATTCTATTTAATTCTAGAATCAATGATTAAAACACCGAAAAGAGTTAGTTGAATAGAATCTATTTAATTATGCTTCCTACGTAGAACTTTTGTCTTGCATGTGCTTTTATATGAAAACTCAGTTTATTGGGATATTTTGTCTACAGAAGCATGCACTAAATACTATAGAAACCGAATTTCAAAAAATTATTTTGATCTCTGAATACTATTATTAAGTCTGTAATTTGTTTTTCTTGACTTCTTCGTGTGAGATGAGGTGATCCTTTTAGCCTGATTATGTTTAATGTAGCAACAGCAGAATGGAAGGAGCCTAAAGTATATAAATCAGACTATACGGACGAGTCGGCTATAGCATGATGGAGCAACTTGTAGTGGTTCGACAGACGTCAACCACTCTATGCCTTAGTCTAAAAAGCTCTCTAGGCGAATACATAGGCTCGGATTGGTCGAGTTCAATGTCTGCCTATAGACATAAGACGTTAAACGACAGAAATATTCACGAGACAACCAGTTCTATCTAGCCATATTTCAATACACCATCCATGTCGTATCTGGTTAAGGAACAATGACATTGCTCGCCGAGGCATTGTCATAAAATATCTTCTTACTTTACTCGATAACCTACCTCGATTATTTCCGTAGTTGACTGTGGCAACGTTAGAGGTATATATGAACCCTCGGTCACTTAACCAGGCGGCGTCAGTCTCTCAATAACAATGTGAAACCAGGGTATGAGAAATCTTGCAGAAATTCGTTAGTAAAAAGGGTCCAAATGACGAGGATTTATTAATTTACCTCTGTTTAAACCGAACACATGGGAGGCATGCATGTCAGTTAATTTATGCACAAATTTAGGAGGAAGAGAAAAAATATTCGATGTTTACTACAGGGAAAGGCATGCAATTACGAGAAAAAGTACTTACTCGTATTTAGTTGCAAGTGTCTCTCTGAAGGCGACCTTCGGCTTTCCAAGGATGCACGGCGTATTGTATTCACGTTCTAATCTCTGAGCGTATATTTCCAAGTGCAGTTCGCCCATTCCTGACACAATAGACTCACCCGTCTCCTGGTCCATTTTCCAATGAAACGTAGGATCTTCCCGTGTGAACCGATTTAGACCTTTTGTGAAGTTGTCGGCTGCTGATTTATCACATGGTTTAATGGCCATCGAGACGACCGGATCTGGTACGTGCATTGATTCCTGTTTTGCCAACATTTCAATCATTTGTTGCAAATTCGTTAAGGATTTTCCATGGACAGAGCGTAAATTATTAATTACATTTGTTCCATCAATAAATTGAGCAAGGAGAAAATTTTCCGGACTTACAAACGAAATAAATCAGGAAGACGATGCCTAGAAGCTTAAACTGGGAGTCGTGGTTCTCCTCCTCCTCCTCTTTCGTATATTGCCACTACCACTACTACTACTGCAATTATTACAACTCCTACTACTACTATTACAACTACTAATACAACAAATACTACCACAAGAACTACTACTATTATTCCTACTACAAATACTATAATTACTACTACTATTACTACCATTACTATAAATAATACAACAACAACTACTACTAGATATAAACACCTGACCTAGTAAGTACATCCAGTTGTCAGCATAAACTAAGAATTGTATAGTGTAATAAAGGCAATTGATCCAGGAGACAGGTTACGTCCTTATTGGGAACTCATCACGTACAGGCCAGAATTTGCCTCGGACAGCGCTCGAACATGGACACGTCTTCTTCTAAATCAGGCGTTCTAACCGCTGAGCCAACCTGTCGGCACTACACACAAATTTCAGTCATATATTAACTAATGTAACTCGGTTAGTATTTTTCTTTTTCTCAGGTGGAGCTCATATGGCATCCATTTTAACACAATGTTCCAAATAACCATCCCAAATCCGTCATTACTGAACACACACCACATTAAATGGGGAAGTGGTATTCAACTGAACATTTATATAATTAAACGATTACTGGCTGTGCGGGCGGAGATAATATTTACTATAATCAAGGTTGTGAACTTGAAATAAACACCTGGCCCATTAATTACATACATATGCCAGTATAAATGAAGAATTGTATAGTGTAGAAAAGGCAATTCATCCAGTAAATCGGTTTCGTCCTTATTGAGAACTCATCACGTACTGACCAGAATTTGCCGCGGACAGGGCTCGAACCTGGGCACTTCTGCCTCGGAATCAAGTGTTCTAACCACTAATCCACCCTGTCGCACAATACACACAAATTTCAGTCATATACTAAATATTAGTTAGTGTATGACTGAAATTGTGTAGTGTGCGGCATGGGGCTCAATGGTTAGAACACCAGATTCCGAAGCAGATGTGCCCAGGTTCGAGCCCTGTTCACGGCAAATTCTGGCCAGTACGTGTTGAGTTCCCAATATTAACGAAACCGGTCTACTGAATGAATTGCCATCTCTACACTATACAATTCTCAGTTTATACTGACAAATGTATGTACTTAATGGGTCAGGTTTATATCAAGTTCGCAACCTTGATTGTAGTAAATGTTATCACCGCCCTCGCAACCAACGTTCGTTTAAATATACTACTATTACTACTACTACTAATAATAATAATATTACTAATACTACTACTACTACCCCCATCACCACTTCTTCTACTACTACTATACCTGAAAGTACTATACCCATTACCACTAATACTATTATTGCAACAACAACTACTACTAATACTAAAAATACTACAACAAAAACTAATACTACTACTACTAACAATAATAATGCTACTACTAATAATAATATTATTAATGCAACAACTAATAATACTGTGACTACAACTACCACTACAAGAACAACCAATAATAACAGTGCTACTATTGTTACTGCAACAACTACTAATGCTACTAATACTACTATTACTTCTACAACAACAACTAATAATAATACTACTAGCAATAATAATGCTGCTGCTACTACTACAAATATTACTGCAAAAACTACTACTTCTACTACTGCTACCATTACCACAATTACTTCAAAAACAACAACTGCTACTATTACTAAAACAACAACTAATAATAATACTACTACTAAAAATCTTAATGTTGTTACTACTACTACTGCAGCAGAAACTACTTCTACTACCATTACAATTACTACGGCTACTGCTACAACAAATTTTACTAATACTACTACTACTGACGATAAAATGCTACTACTACTGTACAGTATTACACCATAATAGTATAGCGACGCTTCAATGCAACATAATCATTGAATTCCTTGTTTATTGTGGTATGTTAATTAAGGCCAGATCTCTCGTTTCTAGTGGGTAGAATGAATAATTAATATTGGAATTTAATAAAATACCAGTCAAATTAACAATTAATTATAGTTCAGTTAACTTGCTGCGTAAAGTCTATGTGGCGTTGTTTCTGTGTTCTTTAGATAGGTCTTAACCTCGGGCTAGATCGAACCTCCACCTGAACCATTCATTTCGCTTTGTTTACAGTTTTTAAAGCTAACGCACAATAAAACCTCAATATTTCATTCTGGCGAAGTGCTAACTATGATGATAATTAAAAGTATAACTAAGAATAGATTAAGACAGATCTTTTGCTTTATTACTGAGTGCTCCCTATCCCGAAAAATATCCTACTAATAGGTTTGCTTTATATTGATTAAGAAAATTTGTCTTCTATGTATCAAAATTGGAATGGAATGTACCTTTTCGTGTGAAATATATGCATATCTGGAATTTTTTGACGCTCATACATTTTAAAGGTAAAATATATAAGCCCGAGAGTAACAAATACAAATATTGATAACTTTTTATACTATGATATATTGAATTAATTTACAAGATAATAAATAAGCATAATAAAGGCCGCTGTACCCTAGGAGTAAATGCAACATAAAATATTGTATTATTGTAATTATTATGGAGTTAGGACAAACTAATACACAAATTAATTTAATCAAGTTTACTGAAATTCAGCACTTTTAATTCTTCAAATAGACATACGAGGCCATCCAAGAAGGCAATCGAAAAACGAAAAGTGGATTTTTTAATTGAGCAATCCTACGTGATTTATAACCTTCTACACCAAACATTCAAATGTACATCAAACAAAAGAAGTGGCATAAAAAATTTAAAGTGCATTAATCGCACAATTGTTTTCATTTGTGAATCTTGTCTTTTATTGTGTCGATCGACGTTTAAGTTAAACTAACGTCCAAAGAAAGATTGAAGTCCTAATGAACGTTCGAATACTTGTAATTGAAAAGTTTCACATGGCGTAGTGCCCACACTGAAACCTGAAAACTGAAAGTCAAAGAACCAAGCACAATTCTTAAAATACCATGCCAATTCTTTCCGCCAAAGTGTGTGTTGCAGTGGTCAAGAACGCTCCAGTAGTTCTATTTAGGACTGATGTGGATAAAATGGAACTTCTACACAAATCACAAGAATTAGGAAAATACTGGAAGCAACATCTGAGCCTCAGTAATTAATAATAAATACAGAAGTATTAAGTAAATTGATTTTTGCTAGAGAGGCGCGCTTTATACGAGCAAGCTCCTATAAGTAAATGGAATCAAAAAAGTGTGTCGAGCAAAATGTTTGGAGGAGCTATTTCGCAACCAAGCGGGAACATGGATGCCCCAACCAAGGAATTATGCACTACAATTCACGTCATTGTCAACATTGAGGGAGTTCGCTTAAAGAACAAATCTCACCTGGGCGAGCATAATATTGTGCACATAATCGACGTAGCAGTATTGCGCAAAAGAACAGGACCACATAATAAAGAAACGTCAATCCATCCATCATTTCAAATAGTAAAATACATTGATAAAAAATCAAATGAAGCAGCGCAGAACCATTGGATTCAAGAAAATCAAAAGTAACATTTTTGGCTCCAGTTGAGGCTCCAAGCAAAATGGCAGTTCTGGAGTGGCAAGAAGATTCGTTTTGCTATGTTAAAAGAATATAACCAAATTAAGGAGTTTAATAGGGTTGTGTTGAAATTTATTACTTTTTTATACAACTATTATTTTCGCAATTCTCGTAGATCTCTGAGAACAACTCTGCCTTATGTTGTGTCACCAGATGAGACATTAATCAATTTAGCAAGAATATGACATAAGTTCAGCCCGTAATACATTTATAATTCGGATTATTCATTCCTATTCAACTTTATATTAGGTGTTGTGCACCTAGTTACAAATTAGTTTAAATATGACCTAAATGATAAACCAGAGACAAAATGAATGGAAGGTTTAATCTCATGTGCGTATTCGGTTAGGGATTACGAGCTACACATCAATAGGAGCCGATATTACACACTATACCCACTATGAATTTTGGTGAGGAATGTTGGAAATTTGTACAGTACAATCTCAATTACGAATGTTGAAACCTGCAGTAGTGGGGCTAACTTCGTACAGTCTTCGACAATGCAAATTCAAAGCCAACTCTCTCTCTCTCTCTCTCTCTATATCTATATATATATATATATATATATATATATATATCTCCTTGTGATAGCATAATTCGTGTCTTACGAATCCCGATGAGGATAGGACAACATACCCCGGTATTTGGCTGTGGTAATATTGTCACATTCAATTGAATGGAAAACACAGTGGCAAACTCTTTATTTTAAACAGTTTCCTTTTTGCAGATCAGAGCAAGTAACTTGTACAGATTTAATGGACAATTTGTTCCACCGAACATCAAAGTTTTCGCAGGGAAGTTATTACTTCCAGCAGATTTACGGTTATCGAGTCTTTACTATCCAATCAAATATAATAGTTGCGATAGCGATTTTCTTACAAGATCAACGGAACAGTTCATTGTTATCAACGCAATTTATTATGTGCCGGATTGTCGGATATTTGGAAGGACATGATGATTTTAAGCAATGTTCTAGACAACGTAGTCGGAACACTATAGCAAGATTGCACGGTCGAGACATGAATGAACGGCCCGATAGAACTAGTTGACGTTGACCTCAACCAAATCGAGTAAATACATCGATCTGAAATGCTGAACAAGCACGTTCAGCTACAGTCGGCCATCTTTACCGTCTCGGCGACGTGTGATGGTGGACAGAAAATAAATTTCGCTCAGTTTACTGCCCAAAAGAAATGATGGACGATTCTAGAGTAATTTGCCTGACTTTTAAAAAGAATCGCACAATTTCAGCAATATAAAATCTTGACCAGAAATAGATAAAAACATTAATAAATAACATTTAGATAAAATTTCATACTGACTAACCATCGTCAATCCTTCAGGACCCAATTTGGGATCAACTAGTGTGTCACCTGAAAAGCAGTCGACGCCGAACAGAGCAGCAATGTCTCCGGCATGGACAAAATCTAAATCTTCGAAGTTTTGCACATTGACACGACCAAGTCGTGAAATTCTTACCTTTTTGCCTGACCGCATATTAAGTAGCGAGTCGCCCCGCGTTAATCTTCCTTGGTACACACGCATATATGTCAACTGACCAAATTTACTGGCCTATGTCATAGATGCATATTCATTACAAAAAAAACAAAGCAATAAAAAAATATATTTGCAAAGTGGGCTTTAATTAGATGGTCAACATATACTTTGGTCATATTTAAACTAATTTGTTACTAGATGCGAAATACGGAATATACAATTGCATTTGTATTGGTTTTTTGCGATCAGGAATACGTAAATAACATAAGTGACAAATTGTAGCGTAGATTATAAGCATAGAATATGTGCATAGTGGCTTTTAATTAGAAGTGTAGAAGCCAGAAAAAATTCACGAAATAAGACCACCTAGCCCGAGCGAATTGTGGCTTCAAGGTTCCTATCAAGTTTTTCGTTGTCATATTCAAAATTGGCATCCTGTAAATTTTGTCGATCTTGGTTTGAAAGTATTAATAAGCATAATTTAAATTATGAAACCCATAATGGCGACATTGTGCGTGAGACTGGTCTCCATTTTGCACATGTGTCCGCATGTTTACTGACCATTTGATTTTTGCAATTAAAATTTGACCAACTATAAAATACTAAGCGAGCATAATATTAAATAATCCATTCTTAATAATAAAAATGAATCAACCTGCAATTTCCTTTTCCATTCCGTACGTGCAAATGAACTAATTTGCCACTATCTGCACAACATGCGCAGAAAGTTGTCACAATCGTGAAGCAGTTCCAGGAACTATTTTCTTGTGCAATCCGTTCACTTTTAGCCAGCTTAAACAGGTCCTGGACTGCACGGTAGATCATCTAAGACAAGGAAAACAAGACAGGTGGTGCTTGTCAGCTGTGGATGGCAAGTAGACTTAGAGGAGAATGAGACTGAATATCAGTTATATGCGTCCACTAGGAATGGGGAACTTGGCATTCTTTTGTGACCCACAGATAATAACTAATAACACAACTAATGATGATCACATACTGCAGGGTGTATAGACGTAAACAAGATACTGCTATTGAGCCTTAAATTTTGGCTCCATTGTGGAGGGCTCCTTATGCTACACGGAAAGTGGACTACTGCCGTTGTGTACTCGTCAGAGAATAAATAAAGACGGTGCTTAATTAAGAGCCCTAGTCAGAGACCGTTTAATTCCAATGTTATGTTAGATGTGATGAAGAGATGAACTTAAACGCTCTTGTTCTAGGAACAACTAGAAGGTGATGAGCGACAGTCAACGGTCCTTGTTTTGTACTGAAGCAGTGTATACACCGAAATACGCACGCTGGACCTCTAACAACCTTTGTTGATTCTTGCGTGGGGGAACATTTTACTCACTGGCTTTTGGTACATGAAAACACTGACCTCACGAGCTAGTCAGATATTTACTTCTGGCGAACTTAACTATCACGGTATCTACATTGCTCGCCTCCGGAAGGGCACAATTTCTTCGAGCACTCCACCGTGTATTTTATTCAACCTAATTAATGAAAAAAGCGATTCTTCTCATAGTCTAATGCGACAGTGATCCAGACAGACATGGTGTGACTATCTAATTTTCAATGTTGCAGCGAAAGTCTCACTGCACTAGAGACCGATGCACTCGGCTTTGGCTTACGCTAGGTTCTGCGTAGGAAACCTGGTTCTCGGAATCAACCATTCCGCTAACGAAAAGAATGACTTCTTTGAAATCTTGGTAGTTTGTCTTCTGTACTTGAGCAGCGTTTATACATTCTAGTAAATATTAACGAATTTAAGGCCAGACTAGTTTGATTTCGGGGAAAACTGAGCTGAAAGAAGATGAATACCGGATTCGAATAGCTGCTATATCAGTATCAGCCACAATCTGGTTGAGGTATCTAATATTTCAGGAGCATATTCGCACAATGTGTAGCGAAGTGAGCTATGCAGACGGCACGTTAAGATACGGTCGTACGCATCAAACACAATCTGGCAAGCAGACTATAGTTTTCAATTGCCTAGGACGCGGGGACAAACCAATTGCACTCTAATGATTTAATCGATAGAACTGACCAGTCTAGACGCTAAAATTCGATTTTCATTCCGATCTAGGCTACGGCACGTACTCTATTCAATTATCCTTGCACGGGAAAAGAATAGTAATACGCAGGAAGCCTTCAAGAGCAGCTTAATTTCTGCTGGGTCACTTATAACAACCACCGATGGCGTAGCATGCAACGTCTTAAAAGCAATGAATAAAAACTTCGAGCACGTCTCGGCTTTTTTTAAGACCATAAAAAACAATGAACTGCTTACCATTTTCAATACGTGGCATATACCTTTCAATTTTTCCATGTTTAATGGGAAAATGTCGAAAAAGATCGGCACGAAAAAAACAGCTGCAAAAGAGAGAAAGTAGACCGTTTAAAATATGAGCAATTTTATGAACTATTCTGGTATTAGTTTGCTCAGTGTTGCTCTAAAAGTGGTCACTGATATTAGTCTCATAAGGATAGGCAACGAGCGAACTTAGTCAACCCTTGTAGAGTTCCGATTGGGTACGTGGATCAAATTGATTTAATGCGCGGCACATACGAGTTGAGTCAACAATATCAGTCGCCTCGCATCGGCTATGCATGAATATTGAGTACCAGCAAAAGAGGTGCGATCACTGTAAGTTAGTTGATCTGTTGGTTTCTGCGGGCATTTAACAGAGATGAGTAATTACTCCTAACCGGTTCAATTATGCATTCTTCACTGAAGTCACTAAAACACTCCGTAGATTGGAGATCAGTTGAGGTGGCCGGCTTGCTGATACCGAATACGCTGACGAAACTGTTCTGAGAGAAGTGTACGAGGCGGCGCTTCATCGGGCTATTTATAGCATTTACGATTTGTCCATCCGGTTCGGCCTGTAGCCAAATTCCTTCAAATGGTCACTTCGGAAAAATTCTGTTTCTATGCCTAATGGCGTGCTGAAAATACGCTCTGTCGCTAATCGTGAAACATTTGGCTTACCAGACGAAACATCTTCGGGCGAGATATCAAAACGCTTCATTTTTTCTTCAAATGCTTCTGGTAAGTTATGCTAACTTCTATTGACTAAAATGTCCGTTTTACTAAGCACGAAATCAAGCATATCGTCAGCCCCCACGTGGATGCTTTGGATATGTCTGGCAGCGTCTGGGCAGCTCTGTAAATGATTGGTATTTTTCGGATTGGTTTAAACCATTCCCAGCTGAGCATCATAATGCATTAAAAAGGAACAAAATTTACGAACCAATCAGATTTTTCCAGCCGTTTTTTGCTATACGATCACCACAGAAAGTTGCTCTAAATCGTTAATTCCTCTAGTTATGCCACTCGCACATACTGCTCTTCGGGCTTTCAAAGCAATTCAGGTGGATGGTTGGAACCAGAGAAAAATTGGAACAGCAATCTCGTTACCGGATACTATCATTCTTGATATCAGTCACTTGGCCATGTATTCTCCCTCACTACGAGACATTTGAATGGACGAAAATATGTCAGAATCAATCGGCACACAGGATCTGGTGTAGAGGCCAGATCAGCTCCACTTTGTTGGCATGGACACGTCTGGAACACACCGTACAGGATATCTAGATCTGGATTTATGAACGTAAGTATGCTCAATAATAACGAAGTTTTGCATTATGTACAGAAAATGTACCATAATTAATACTAACAATACAATTAAAACAAAATTCTTAATTACCTCAAGTTTAAATGCCAACCCAAGGAACGGTTTTTCTGAAGTACGCTTTGAGTCTAGTGCAACAGTTTTCGTTACCCTGTAGAATAAATTATAAAAAAATACAAGCAGAACTATTGATGTGTCGTTAATGTCAGTTTATAATTTTAAGAAGAAT
The DNA here is from genome assembly GCA_029291075.1 of Eudiplozoon nipponicum. Taxonomy (NCBI): domain Eukaryota; kingdom Metazoa; phylum Platyhelminthes; class Monogenea; order Mazocraeidea; family Diplozoidae; genus Eudiplozoon; species Eudiplozoon nipponicum. The sequence continues at coordinate 24,913 of JAQBSW010007237.1, forward strand.
AACTCTAATTAGTCATAGATAACATATCGCAAATTTTAAGAAATAACAACAAGGCAAAACTGCAGACAACATATTTGAACGCCGCAGGCTGTATAGATTGGACAACAACGAATTGACAAACCGAGCCAACGGAATGAATAAACACGGTTTGAAAGTACTCATAATTTAAACAATCTTCAATTAAAGTTCAAGGCATATTTTAAATATTATACGCCCTCTACACAAATATTTCCGGTCGTGTTATGGTCTAGAACGAATAAATAAAAAACTTTTCCACCAGAAGTGGGGTTCGTCAACGCTGTCCACTTTCCTCGGTTTTGTTTAATTTTGTTAATATGATTTTCTATTCATTCACGATGTAGGAATCGAAGTTCGCCCGGGTGATAGATTAGTCGATCTTGACAGTGCAGATGATATGTTATTATTCGACAATCAAGATTTTGATTAGGCTACTCTGAATAGATTAGTAATTTTTGGTCTATCTATCGGTATGAAATTTGCACCCTCTAGATTTAAAAACATTTATACAGGATTGCCTACCACTCACTCCAACTTTGCGATTGCAAAGGGACGATCTGGATGTAGCTGACAGGTTTACATACCTTGGCAGATCTATCAACTACTAAGGCAATATATATGACGAAGTTAGTGTGAGAACCGTGAAAGCTAGAGAAAATTACTCCAATTTTCGTCTTTTCTGGAGAAACGCGAATATATCACTTTGCCTTACAGGTCGTGTTTACAGTAATCTGTAGGTGCAGTTTTATTTTACGATGATGAGACTTAGTCCCTTAGAGTTGATGATCTTAGACATTTACGGGCATTTGACCACCGTTATTTGAGGAGCATAACACATGTAAGTTACCAACAGCGAATAACCAACACTGACAACCGTAAGGGTAATTTTCTATCGGCCAATAAGTGTTCCTCGTTAGACAAACAAATTAGGCACCATCAATTGTGTTGGTTCGGACAAGTTTTTTATATGCATTCAATTCGATTGCCCATAGAGAATTACACACTCACCCAGCGCCAAATTGGCATAAGAAACAAGGTGAGCAGATTTTAACATGACAGATAGTTAAAGTAAACTTTATAAAAATTAAGTAGTATGGGACCTACTATTCTGCCAGGATGGGGTCCACGTTCTTGGGTGGGAAACCCTGTGCGAAATGGCACCGAGTCCAGCTCAATGGCGATCTTGTAGCAGATTTCTTGTAGAATCATGTTGGTAACTTTATTTTATTAGTTCGGCAGAGTTAGCTGCGAGGTTTGGTTGTGATTATGACGTAATACAGTGAAACCCGCAAGGAAATTCTATTGCTGATGTTGCCTTGCCTTAAAGCTGACTTGACTCTAATGATATTGCACTGAGACTTAGTTTGCCACATTACTGTGTGTTATCTAGGTAAAATTACTCATAATAACTAGACCCTACAACACATAAATCACTCTAATTTAAAAAATTTGTCTTCTCAATAATTTTACTTTTTCAAAAATACTTTCTGTTTTTGTTATTTATCTTATGGTTATATAGCAGTGAACTATTAGTTACTAATGATGCATTTATTGCAGCGCTTGATGATGAGTGATAATGGTGACGGGGAACCGAAGGTACACTAATTCGAGCCTTGCTGACCAAATTCTTTAGCAAAACAAAAAAATGATGTTGGAAATGGAAAATGCAACAATGCATAAATTCAGCCATCGTATCCTATTCGTTTTCAAGACGCTAACACAGGTGACAATTACTGATTCCATGTATATTATGGTGGCAGCGGCATTTCTAGATACAGCAATGAGCAGACAGATTATGGCAAATAGAATTGCAGACAGTATGACCTATTGTGGAGAATGGGCACGAAAATGGCACTACTCCCTTCTGGCCGGATTGATTTCTCCTAAATTACAGGTGACGGTGCGTGCATATATTCACTGATACACATTTGATTGTCAATGATACCTGTAGCTTTTCTACGACCCTCCGGACATCCGACCTGAAATTAAGTATTAAGTAAAGTTTTTATCAACAATGCTGCAACATTTCAACTGTTCAATGAATCAATTATTGCAGAATATCGAAAATCGGAGTCGCAAAATAATCCTTTAGTTTAGCTAAGACGGTGCTCGACTACGCCTCTTTTCTGTCAGATATAACCAAATATTGCCTAAGGAAATGACTTTTGATGCAATCGCCGAAAGGCAGACCTAGCAACTTAAAATAAGCATGTAATATGCATCAGCTATCAAAGCCTTGTATTGCGAGAATCATTGGTTGAATTTTGTTGTACAGTCAAATTATTATGACAATAGAGTTACGGTGAGTTATTCGTTCTACTTTCGGATATAAGTAGCAAGGTACGAAATCGAGACAAAATGTTAAACACTGATGAGTATCCTGTAAGCACGAGACATACGTCATTTTAACCATACATTATGGTCATTCTGATAGTGACCATATTGAAAATATTATCGCTGCTTGTAACATTATTACCAATTCAAAAATTGATATATGTTAATTCCTTTACGCCAACCACATACCAATAATAGTCTAAAAAAACCATGTAAATATACAATCCAACACTATTTTATAAGCCGTCTAGAATTAAAATAATATGAGGCAGACAAGGTTGTTAATTTAACGTAACTATGGCAATTCAAATTTATTGTTCTTATATAATGACTGAGTTGAAGAATAAGGAATTTTTCATTTTAACAAGGAAATAATTCAAATGTGGAAGTATACATTTATTACAAAATAGGTATAAACAACACAGTTAAAAATGGGCCACATTTTCTTTTAGGTCAAACTCAACGACTGTAATATATGGTGCTTTACATAGTCACTTCTTTTAAGACAAGGGGGAAAAATTTGGCTATATGCATATTACACAACAAACAGGAAGTGGGAAACGCACACACACACACACACACACAAAACAATTACCAGTTTGTATTCAAATAGTGTAAGAACTTATTTCGTGCAGTTATTTAAGGATCAAGAAAGTTACGTACATCAACCGCAGCTGTATGTATACCGTTTGCTTTTTTAGCTTTGAAAAAAATTCCACTCGTTTAGGAGTGCAACATTTATACGTGTTCAGCTATCGTGAACACGTTCTTCATTATGCCAGCTGTACTCAGACCAAAATGTTCTCGGATTCGCTTTTTTTAATTATCGGATAGTCCGATCTACATTTCACACTGAGCCACTGTGACATTTGTATAAATAAACGATATTGGACTGTTCGACTGCAGAGAGCTTATCCTTCACATTTAAGTTTATCTGGGACTTTGTAGTATAAACAAATATCAATTTTTTTATTAGGTATCAGAGAGGTCACTACTATTTAATTCTCTCTCTCCTATAAAATGTATACTGACATATACTTTCTGTTTACTTGGTACGTTTTCATTGCTTCTTTGTCGTTCTTTATGTCTCATGTTTGCTTCAAAAATCTTTCGGGGTAACCGTTTTCCAATAACGTTGCCTTAAGCATCGTGAGTTCCTGGCATTGAAATTCTTCCAAAATAGATTTTTTTATTCTGTCAGATAACTTGCTTGTGGATTTGATCGCATTTTTCTTGTGCGTGTCAATTCATAGCACTCTTAGTTCGGTAAAATCTTGAATTTTGATCATTTTCAGGTGCTCTGATTATTGGCCTCGATTGATGGGTTCTCAGTTACCCATCTTTTTTAAGCTTTTCATCAGCTGATTGTCTGAAAATGACGTCGGAACAAGCTTTTACATTGTTCTTTTTCCTAATTTTCGAGACTTCATTTCCAGTCTCATCTTCAGGGTTGACACAATACGCACAAGAATAAAACAACTTGTGTTTTTCTGATAGTGTCAAAGTGGTACAGATGGAGTTGGACGCGTCAGGGTTTCTCTGGAAGTGCGTAGGATGTTTGCTCATTATCAAGTAGATCTTTATGTAGCATCCTATTTTCTCTGTCGACGGTATTCATAAACACGCGATTAACAGCACTCTTGAACATAAGCTCGCGTGATTGAGGAATACTGTAATGGGCTTCCGACGCTGTGATTTGGGTGTCCGCATTGTCAAGTAGCAGGTTCTGCGTTTCTATATAATTCTTTGTCATGCATCTTAGGATTTTCTTAGTTGCATGTGTCGAAGCTGGACGACATAGCATGCGACATCTTCGAGGATATTGATCATTATCGGTGCACCACAAGTAAACTCTTTTTTCCTTTATGGGCCTCGGGATATCCGTATTTTAGTGAAACATAATAAATGAACTTGTGATGTGACAATGGCGTCTCACTTAAGCTCATGTATAAATTTTATTTCACTTATTATTATGCATCATCATCATGATCATCATTTCCAGCCACACAAAAGTCAAGTGACTAATGTTTCACTGCCATATAACCATAAGGAGTGAAAAAAAAGTATATAAGTGAATTTAGATAAATTATTATTGAGATTTACGAGAGAGGGAGAGAAGGAAAACCTTGCTACTGTGAGTAAATTTATCAGGATAACTCACAGAAATGAGGCAAACTAAACCTCTCCACAACACCATTATGGCCAAGTTAGCATTCGGGCAAGGCGACATCAGCAACACAGCTTCCTTGCGGATTTCACCGTATCACGTCATAAACAAACCGAACCTCGCAGCTAACTTTGCCCTACTAAGAAAAGAAAGTTACGAAGATGATTCTACTATACATTTGCAACAAGATCGCCACTGAGCTCGATTCGCTGCCATATCGCTAAGGGTTTCTAACCAAGAACTGTGATGTGCACGAGGACCCCATCCCGGCAGACGAGTGGATCCTATACTACCCAATTTGGATGTAAGTGACTTTAATTGTTTCTGCCATGTCAAAATCTGCCCACCTTGTTTCTTACGCCAATTTGGTGCTGGATGAGAGAACAGCTCTATTGGGCAATCGGAATGAGGGCATACGCAAAACGTGACCGAGCCAACGAAGTTGATGGAGCCTTATTTGCTTTTCTAAAGACGAGCACTTATTGTCAGATCCAAAAATACGTCTACGGATGTCAACGTTAGTTATTCGTTGTTGGTAACCGACATGTGCTATACTTCTCAAACAACGATGATCGAATGCCTGTAAGCGTCTCAGATCATCAACTCTAAGAGGCCAAGTTTCACTAGCGTATAGTAAGACTGCGCGTACAGATGCATTGTAAACACGACCTTTAAGGCAAAGTGAAATATTCGCGTTTCTCCATAAATGACGAAGGTTCGAGAAAGCTACTCTAGCTTTCGCGATCCGTATTCTCACCTCGTCGGACATATTGCCTACGTTATTGATAGAGCTCCCAAGATATGTAAACCTGTCGACTATGTCAAGATCTTCATTCTGCAGTCGCAACGTTGGAGTGAGTGGTGGGTGATCCTGTAACAGTATCTTACATTTAGAGGGTGCGAATTTCATACCGAAAGACGGAACAACGTTTGATAATCTATTTAAGGTGGTCTGGGCAGCATGCTGATTGTCGATATCGTCCGCATAGTCAAGATCGACTAGTTTATCTCCCGAGAGAACTTCAACTCCAGCGTCCTGAATGTGTGAGAGAGTGTTGTTCATAATAGCATCGATTACAAAATTAAACAAAAATGGGGAAAGTGGACAACCTTGACGAACACCACTGCTGGTTGTAAAGTTATGCGTTAATTCGTTGTAAACCTTAACGCGACCAGAAGTATTTGTGTAGAGAGCTCGTATAATATTAACAAATTTAGTGGGCACACCGCTTTTCGACAAGATATGGAATAAAACATTGCGATCCACCGAATCAAATGCACCCTTGAAGTCTAGAAAGACGACTATTGTAGGACGGTGATATAAATGTCTCTGTTCGAGAACCTCGTGCCTGTCGCGGAATCCGGCCTGTTCTTCTCTTGTATGTCGATCACGTGAAGCGCTAAGACGACGTAGGATAATCGAAGCAAATAACCTTGATACGACCGGAGTCAAACTTATACCACGATGGTTATCGCACGAATTACGATTGCCTTTTTTGAAGATGGGAATGATGGTCGACTCATTCCAGTCAAGTGGTACGGTTTCCTCATTCCATATAGTATGAAAAAGTTTGGTCAACGCTCCTGAAATTATATCGCCACCATCCTTAAACAATCCCGGAAGCAGATCATCGGGGCCGGCGGCTTTGCGGCGCTTAAGAGATAGGATTGCATCGCGTACTTCTAACTCGGATGGTTCTTCGGGACTAACATTCCACACTGTTGATGCAGACATGCTTTCGGGAAGCGGAACTGACGCGGGTGGCCAAGAAAATTGATCTCTAAAGTGTTCAGCCCACCTGTCAAGACGACTTATTTTATCGGTTATTAATTCGTTGTTACTATCATTTATAGTTTCGCTAACTTTTAACTTTCTCGGACCTGTTGTGCGTATAAGTTGGAACAAACAGCGACTATTACCTGACGCGAAAGCTACTTCCATTTCTTCAGCCTTTCTGCTCCAAAAGTTTTCGAGATCGCCTTTTAGACTGCGCTTAAGTTGGCGTCTTATATTGCGACGGGTATTATTATGAGTCGAGCCAGGTGGAATTTGGCGCCTTATTTCGAGTATCTCCATAGATTTTACAGAGAGCCAGTGATTATTTCTACGGGGGCCTGCTATGCCACATACAGTAGTACCTGCATTGTGCATAGTGGAACTTATCTTGGACCAAAGTATATTCGGATTTTCGCTATTCAGACCAGTTAGATTAGCCTTAAGAATATTTTCATAGTTTTGTCGGATGGACGGTTGTTCGAGTTTGCCTACATCAATTTGGGGTTTATTCTTAATTATTTTCCCGGAAAATTTTAGAGCAAATCTACAACGGATAAGTGCATGGTCCGAGTCGACATAAGTGTTCCAAAAAGAGCGACAATCCTGGATGCAACCACGCCATCTATAACTAATTGCTACATGATCTATTTGAGTCCACCGTTGTCCGGGTGCTGGAGGACGCCATGTAGCACAACGATTAACACTACGTCTGAAATTTGTACTACTTAAATATAGTCTATGTTCAGCGCAGCTATCCAAAAGCCGTTCACCATTATCATTGCGAGTCGAGCTTAGAGTGTATCTTCCACCTAAATGAAATTCTGTGTTGCTTAAGCGACCAACTTGAGCATTCATGTCACCCATAACCAGGACTATATCCGAACTTCGTGCTTTACTTAGTAAGGAGCTTAATTCGGAGTAAAAAGCGTCCTTGCTTTCTTCTGTGCTGCAATCGGTAGGAGCATATGCAGATACAACGAAGAGGCAACGATGATAACGGTTTTTTGCTTTGATTTTAGTAGATGTATTTAAACGTGCCGCACACAATCGACTATTTAAAGGGATCCATTCAATTAAGCAAGCTTCAGCTCGCGCGCTAAGGGCAATACCAACGCCCCATTTACCGGCTTGAGAGGACTCTGTGGAACCAGATGTTCGAAGCCAATAACGCGTAGATAGGGATGGTGCAACTAGTTCTGTAATACACGTAGGATCCTGTACTCTGGTTTCAGATACGCAACATATGTCGATTTCTAATTTATCCAACGTACGAGCAAGAGATTCTTGCTGTCCAAGTTGTTTTAATGTGCGCACATTAAATGCGCCTACGTTAAAACCTAACTTAGGTTTAATGAATGATCGTCTACAAGAACCATTTTCGATATTTGGCAACCTAGTATTGGGCTCAGTGTTATGATCTAAACCAACCATATTTATAGTATCTAAAAGAGAGTTATTGTAAGATTGAGAAGAGGAAGGGGAAGGAAAGGACGCAGAATCGAATATAGAGTTGGAGTTGCCTGCAGTAGCCTGTTTTCGCTTATCCACCCTGCACGGCTCAGCAGATAAGGCGACCCTTTTTATACTGCGCGACGGCCGATGCAGTATGTAATTATTGTAAGTTGTACTTGTCATGGTTATATGTGGACTGTAAAAGAACACTAGGTCGCCCATTCCTAGTGATGGTTTTTATTCTGAGTTTTCCTTCTCCTAGATAGTCTGCCAACCAAAGCTGATGAGTACTATCTGCCCAGATGCCAGTGGCCAGAGTTTCCTTCAGCAGCCGAAACTTGCCCTTCACGTCTGGAACGCTTGCTCTCATTCCATCACTACACATTTAACAAAAGTTACAGTGCAGTTAGACCAAACTCGAGGCTTCACATGAAACGGGATGAATGGCTGTCCCTTTATGGCCCGGCAAGGTTCATGTTACCAATCCCGGGTCGACTAGCTTGAGCCCGCCGGTCGTCAAGCCGGAATTTCTATGGCTACGGGCCAATATCGACTTTGGTCTGCGTACACTAGCATATAATTTTGATTTTCTTTGGACTATTACTTTAGTCAAGGTTGCGATCTTGATATAAACACCTGACCCATTAATTACTTACACTTGTCAGTATAAATTAAGAATTTTATAGTTTAGAAAAGGCAATTCATCCAGTAGACCGGTTTCGTGCTTATTGGGAACTCATCACATACTGGCAAGAATTTGCCACGGACAGGATTTGAACCTGGGCACGTCTATTTCGGAATCTGTTGAGCTTACCACTAGGCCACCCTTCCGCTCGATTAATGTATTTGTTTATCACCACTCACGCAATCAATGTTCATTTAATTTCTTTGGATTAACCTGTTGCTAGGCCCGCCAAGCATAGCTAAATGTTATGCGATTATCGCATTCTGGGCAAATGGGTCTTTTCACTTCTCCGCCATATTATGCTTCTATTAATGTGCTATGACATAACGCCCTTTTGATTCTAATTAACAAATTTCCTTATAAAACAGTAACTAATTTCGCTAGTAACAAATTTGTTCAGTTGTGACCAGAAGGATAAATCAAAGACATCATGAACGGAAAGTATAATCTCATGCACATTCGTTTCGTGCTTACTGGCGACTCATCAGTAGGAGCCGGTATTACGCCCTTTAAACACTATATATTTGGTCAAATAATGTGGAATAATAGGACGGTACAATCTCCTAGACGAATGTTTAAACATGCACTAGTGAAGCTAACATCATATAAAGTCTGAACAATGCGACTTCAACGCTAACTCACTCTATATAATATATATACCGAGTCTGTAAATGATACTAACACTATGGCTTTTGTGTCAGTAACCGATACCAAAATTAGAGTACTGAAAAGGCACATGGTACAACCCCTATCGTTGCCGAGTCGGTACATGGTACCAACATGGTGGATATCAATGTATGCTATAGTTAACCGAAATTGAGAATTACAACTATTTCCGAACACCTGTTACTCTAGTTAAACCATACACTCTGGCCTTCATCGATATCAGTTATTACATTTCGCGGTAAGCATGACATCATTCAATTCAATATATAACGGTTAGTTACTGTTTGTTGTGGAGACCTAATATATTTGCAAGTTGTATTAGGCGTTGCGAACCTAGTAACAAATTAGTTCAATTGTGACCAGAAGGATCAACCAAAGACAGCATGAACGGAAAGTATAATCTCATGCACATTCGTTTCGTGCATACTGGCGACTCTTCAGTAGGAGTCGGTATTACGCCCTTTAACCACTATATATTCGGTAGAAGAATGTGGAATAATAGGACGGTACATCATATAAAGTCTCAACAATGCGACTTCAACGCTAACTCACACTATATAATATATATGCCGAGTCTGTAAAGGATCGAGACATGGTCGACGGTGTCAACCATGTCTCGATGGCCGATCGTACATGGGCTAACGGGGCTATGGCGGTGGTGTCACCAGGGCGTGGTGGATTTCCGACCGGCAATCGAATCTCCTATAAAATACCACATGAGCCCGACGACGGCACCATGACTCGGCGTGTGTTCCCCGCCACAAAAGTGTTCAACAGCCACAGGATTACATGGACTCCTGGACAGTACCCCGTACTTCCGAATGGCGAATGAGCTCACAACAGCCACCGGCAACCATGCAACTTACTGCTGCCTTGCAGACTGCGCTTGGATGTGCAAAGGCTAGAGGTGCGTCCTCGATCAAAAAGCCGAGTGGTGAGGGGACACCACTTGTACCGAATTCCCAAGAAACTCCATGAAATGTCATGGAGCCGGCTTATCCTCCAAAAGGAGTCAGCCGCAGTAAAGTAAGTAAAGTACTGTAAAGGATACTTACACTATGGATATTGTGTTAGTAAGCATGAAACGAATGTGCATGAGATTATACTTTCCGTTCATTCTGTCTTTGATTTATCCTTCTGGTCACAACTGAACTAATTTGTTACTAGGTTCGCAACACCTAATACATACTTGCAAAAATATATTAGTACTCCACAACAAACCTTATTTAATTAATTTCGCTGTTGTCGATAGTTTTTAAAGTCTAGTTTCCTAACTTAAGATAAATATGCATCCGATTTTATTTAACCGATCGTAAAACAGCTCAACTATTGTGTGTCGCACGTACTGATGCGTTTCGAATTTCCATGATTATCATCATGACTTAACGGAAAACTGAAACGTGGCATTGCGTGGAATTGGAGTTAATTTTGCTATGTTGTGCGAGTTGTTTAATTGAATGGAATTCACGTTCATCTCAATTGCTGCTACCACTCGTGCAATCAATGATTGACTTATATTTTTGTTTATTTACGTTTGGCGAAAGCTGCACATCGAAACTGGACAGCAGGAATTTGCTGTAAAGTAAAATGTCTACGAGGCTTCCAGGAGTGATAGCGGTATATCCAATTTGCCTTTCCTTATGTATGTACTGCGGTTGTATCTTCCTTAGTCAGTTTGCCGTCGGTTCTGAGGTAGACTGTGTAGGATTGGAACGCGCCAGTACACACGACTGACAGTAGTTCTATTATGTTTTATGAATGCTTCAAAAAGTGGACTGTTTCTTATCTCAAATTTGCTAACCTGATGTTAATATTTGCCTTATTGCTGAATTTATGTTTTAGGTGATCAACAATCTTGCAGTCGTGTGCTTTTACCTCGGTCAGCTGTCTGAGGCAATTGGCCTGTTGGATTTATCCGTATCTCGTGCTGTTCAAATGCACTCTGCATTGCAGTCAGCCCAAGATGACCAGTCTATTTACTCATCTGATCTGAATCCGTTAGAAACAGCCTGGCTACCCGACAGTCTGGTGGCTAATCTATCAGTGCTATATGACATTGAGTCTGACGGTGCAACTGCAAGGAAGTTGGGCCTACTGCAGAAGTTGGCGAGTCTGCCTGGCGAAACTGTCTCATTGAGCTGCATTAAACTTCCCGCATAACAGTATTTGTTATTATTGAAAAAATGCCTGCTAAATGACGGTCGGTTAATTTTGGTTAATCCGGTTCCTTTGGCGTTTCGTGTGGTCTCTGCCATTCAATGTAAAGAATTGCGCTTTGCTTAGACTGGCACGCTATTGTAAATAAGGCTTCCTTCAATTTTGAATAATAATTTCCTAAATTCGTTATTTAGACTCATAGTAACCTATTTTTCTTTTCTTTTTTGTGTGAGAATAATTATTAAAATCAAGCTTGCGATCTTGATGTAAACACCACTCCCATTGTACACATACATTAGTTAGTAATACTTATGAGGTAGAAAAGACAATTCATCTAGTAGACTGGTTTCGTTCGATTAAACTAGCGATTCAATTACCGCCAATACTGTGCCATTTTACAATATAAAATGTGAAAGGTAAACAAAATATATATTGATTTATATCAAGGTTTTCCTATGGATACAAGCATCAATCAAGTTATATAAATACATTTGTCAATATAAACTAAGTATTGTATGATGTAGAAATGTCAATTCATCAAGCAGGCGGGTTGTCCTTCATTGGGAACTCATCAAACACAGTGCAGCTTGCGGTAGGTTAGCTCAGTGGTTATGATCAAAGGCTCGGACGCGGACGTGCCTAGATTCGAGCCTTGTCCGCGGCAAAATTATGGGTTATACCTGAAGAGTTCTAAATAAAGGTGTAACCAGTCTACTGAATGAATAGCCTTCTCTACATTGTACAATACTTAGTTTATACCGACAAATGTATGTGCATTATGGTTCAGTTGTTTTTATCAAGATTGCAACCTTGATTTAAATAATTGTTATCATCGCTCGCGCAACCAATGCGCGTTTAATTATGAAAATGATTTTTGATTTACGTATTTTAATACAGTTTGGACTTAAAGTTATGCGAAAGGAAATAAATTATGTATTACCATATTTTTAATTAAACTTATATACTCTGTAAATACGCCTGGGAGCAGGTATTTTATGCTACCTTCGCATATTTGAACATTTACCGAAAATAATTTCATTGAGATAAACATGCTTTCCTCGACATTTTATCTGATTTACATTCGAGAAACGTAATTTTAATTATTTTTTGTGTTTTGTACATCTGCACTTTGAGTATTGTGTAGGTAAGGTGTAACTTCTTAACTTTACTGCCCACTAAATTCCAGTTTGATTAAATATTATTTTCATCAGGAAGCTCCTCGCGTTTAGAAGGAATAAACTTTTTTTGTGGCCTCAATGCTAATACCTTTAGGCAAATTACGTTTGGACGGCTAACCTAACAACCTGGTATTTATTCCAAAGACTTAGCAATGTACTAAAATCAGTTCACATTGGAAGCTATATATTTTTATTATTGATTTTATCTTAACTACTACGATAACACTTGGAATGCACGAAGAGTCCAGATGAAGAGCGATAGAAATGGTTTCAGTTTCTGTCTTCTAAATAGAATAAGCAGTCTTGTAATTATTAACTTAATCTTCGTCATCTAACGTAACCTGCCTTGTAGGGAAGGCAAAACTACACTGAAATCTACATCCAATGTTTTGTACTATTGCTATTGAACATCTGATAAGTTATATTTGAGCAAACTCATTAGAGAATTAAATTCTTAGCAGAGGGTGTTGAAGGCAATGTAAATGTCAAACTACGAGAGGTGAATCGGCCTGATTAATTTTCCTACCAAGTGCTAATAATTATCTGTACACGAGTTTTTTTCGCTCGAAACTGTGATACACTTTTTTTAAAGTCTTATTCTATTCTGTGGTTTATCTAGTTAAAGTCTGTCTTCAATGCTAATAAATGTGTAATTTCTTTTCGCAGTATTACTTCATTTTTATTTTCGTTTTCGCTACGCTTGTTCTTCGATATCTGCATATAATTCATATTGCTTTTACCCTAATAATTCGAAATAATTTTCGTTTTGTATAGACCACGCTTACATGATTGTAACTCGCAACAGTCCAATGGCTTTCTTTGATTCCGTTTTGTGACACGGCTGTTAACTGCAGGGTTTTATCACTTTCCGATCTTTTTACCACAGCAACAGCAACAACAATTTCTACTACTACTACTAATATTACTGCCATTACTAATTTTGTGGCTGCTGGTACCACCACCACTACTACTACTCGTGCTACTACAACTACTGATAATAATAATGTTGCTGCTGCAGCTTCTTCCACCACTACCTTTTCTAATACTATTCATGCTACTATTATTACTACTTATACTACTATTATTTTAAAACAGCGTCTTAATCCCGTGAAATAGATCAATAACAGAAACAATACTACTGCTACTAATAAAACTACTGATACAATTTCACATATACTATGCTTAGTATACATGTTGTCAACACATTCCATTTGCACGAAAAACTTTCCAATTTGACTACTTAATATATTATTTTTCATTGCTCTTCATTTTTTCCATATTAAAACTGAAGACAAAATTTTTTCTCATACTTGCTTGGCTTTCATTCTTGTTTTGTGTGTGTTTATTTGTAGACAACTCCCTAGTAGAGCATTAATTTTGATTTCTTTTCTTTTATGATCAATTATATATTAAATTGTCAATCTATTTTTGATTTTTGAACATTTGCATAATTAACTGTAGATTAATGAAATTTCAAATATTTACTAACATATGCCTGTATTATCAGGGAACAAATTTGATAATATAAGAAAACATGAACGGATCATTTCTGGACGTTTATCTCAGTAGAATATTCAAAGTTCGCGCATACACAGCAATACTTTGGCAACAAAAGGCAGCTAGGTGTGGAATATTTTTATATTTATGTTGCAGCTATAAACAAACACTCGGTTGAGCACTCATAGCTGAAATATACAATTGAGGTATTAAATTTCCTTAAATGCTTTTACTCACTCAGCTGAAATGTACAATTGAGATTTCGAAGACATCTTAAAAACTCGATTGCCCACTCATGGCTGAATTATACAATTGAGGTATCGAAGATTCCTTTAACTGTTTTGCCCAGCCTTAGCTGCAATGTACAAGTGAGATTTACAAGACGCCCTGAACTCACATTTACCCATTCACTGTTCAAGTGTAGAATTGATACTTCGAAGAATCCTTAAACACTCGGTTGCCCACACATACCTTACATGGTCAATTGAGATTTCCAAGACGCCTTAAACTCACTTTTGACCACTCATTGTTCAAATGTTAAATTATTATTTCGAAGACTTCTTAAACACTCTCTTCCCCACCCATTGCTGCAATGTACAACTGAGATTTCGTCTATTCCTTAAACAATCGCTTGCTGAAATTTGCAATTAAATTTTCGAAAATTCCAAGCGTACTTGGTTGCCAATTTATAGCTGAAAATTAAAATTGAGATTTCGAAGATTCCTTAAAAATTCTTTTGCCCACCCATTGCTGAAATGAATAATTCATATTTCGAAGACACCCTGAACACACATTTTCCCACTCATTGTTCAAATGTACAATTGATACTTCCAAGAATACTTAAATAATCGGTTGCCCACACATATTTGATATTTACAATTGAGATTTCCAAGACTTAAACACTCGCTTGCCCACATATAGCTAAAATTTACAACTGAGATTTCGAAGATATGTTAAGCACCCGGTTGCCCACTTATAGCTGGAATATACAATTGAGATTTTGAAGACGCCCTGAACTCACATGTACAATTGTTACTTCGAAGAATCTTTAAACACTCGGTTGCCCACACATACCTGATAGGTTCAATTGAGATTTCGATGACACACATTTGCCCACTAATTGGTCAAATATACAATTGATATTTCGAAGACTCCTGAAATCCTCTCTACCCCACGCATTGCTGAAATGTACAACTACGATTTCGAAGACTCCTTTAAAACTCGGCTTCCTAAATATAGCTGAAATTTACAACTGAGATTTCGAAGTCTCCATAGACATTCACTTGCCCACATATTGCTGAAATTTTCAATTAAGATTTCGAATATTCATTGAATACTTGGTTACCCATTTATAGCTGAAAATTAAAATTGAGATTTCGAAAATTTTCTAAACATTTTTTCCCAACCATAGTTGAAGTGTACAATTCAGATTTCGAAGACATCCTGAACTCACATTTACCCACTTATTGTTCAAATGTACAATTGATACTTCCAAGACAACTTAAACTCTCGGCTGCCCAAACATACCTGATATTTCCAATTAAGATTTTCATGACTTCTTAAACACTCGCTTGACAACATATAGCTGAAATTTACAACTGAGATTTCTAAGACTCCTTAAACACCCGATTGCCCACTCATGGCTGAATTATACAATTGTGTATCAGGATCTTTGAACACTGCTCTTGCCCACCTCAGGCCAAACCAAGACGCCCTGAACTCACATTTACCAATTCACTGTTCAAATATAGAATTGATACTTCCAAGAATACTTAAATAATCGGTTGCCCACACATATTTTATATTTACAATTGAGATTTCCAAGACTCCTTAAACACTCGCTTGCCCACATATGGCTGAAATTTACAATCGAGATTTCGAAGATTTGTTAAGCCTCGGTTGCCCACTTATAGCTGGAATATACAATTGAGATTTTGAAGACGCCCTGAACTCAAATTTACTCACTCATTGTTCAAATGTACAATTGTTACTTCGAAGAATCTTTAAACACTCGGTTGCCCAAACATACCTGATATGTTCAATTGAGATTTCGAAGACACCTTAAACACACATTTGCCCGCTAATTGGTTAAATGTACAACTGATATTTCGAAGACTCCTGAAATCCTCTCTACCCCACCCATTGCTGAAATGTACAACTACGATTTCGAAGACTCCTTCAAAACTCGGCTTCCTAAATATAGCTGAAATTTACAACTGAGATTTCGAAGTCTCCATAGACATTCACTTGCCCACATATTGCTGAAATTTGCAATTAAGATTTCGAATATTCATTGAATATTTGGTTACCCATTTATAGCTGAAAATTAAAATTGAGATTTCGAAAATTTTCTAAACATTCTTTTGCCCATCCATAGTTGAAGTGTACAATTCAGATTTCGAAGACATCCTGAACTCACATTTACCCACTTATTGTTCAAATGTACAATTGATACTTCCAAGACTACTTAAACTCTCGGCTGCCTAAACATACCTGATATTTACAATTAAGATTTTCAAGACTTCTTAAACACTCGCTTGACAACATACAGCTGAAATTTACAACTGAGATTTCTAAGAGTCCTTAAACACCCGATTGCCCACTCATGGCTGAATTATACAATTGAGGTATCGAAGATTCCTTTAACACTGTTTTGCCCACCCCTAGCTGCAATGTACAAGTGAGATCTCCAAGACGCCCTGAACTCACATTTACCAATTCACTGTTCAAATGTAGAATTGATACTTCCAAGAATACTTAAATAATCGGTTGCCCACACATACCTTACATGGTCAATTGAGATTTCGAAGACGCCCTAATTTCATTTTGACCACTCATTGTTCAAATGTTCAATTATTATTTCGAAGAATTCTTAAATACTCTCTTCCCCAGCCATTGCTGAAATGTACAACTGAGATTTAGATTATTCCTTAAACCATCGCTTGCTGAAATTTGGAATTAAGTTTTCGAAAATTCCTTGAGTACTTGGTTACTCATTTAAAGCTGAAAATTACAATTGAGATTTCGAAGATTCCTTAAACACTCTTTTGCCCACCCATCGCTGAAATGTACAATTCAGATTTCGAAGACGTCCTGAACTCACATTTTTTCACTCATTGTTCAAATGTACAATTGATACTTCGAAGAATCCTTAAATACTCGGTTGCCCACACATGCCTGATATGTACAATTGAGATTTCGAAGAAGCCTTAAACACTCTTTTGCCCACCCATCGCTGAAATGTACAATTCAGATTTCGAAGACGTCCTGAACTCACATTTCTTCACTCATTGTTCAAATGTACAATTGATACTTCGAAGAATCCTTAAATACTCGGTTG
>JAQBSW010007238.1:0-42167 GCA_029291075.1 Eudiplozoon nipponicum
ATTTTCAATTTCATGACTTGTTTCATTATTCTTCAATGAAAAAATTCACCAAATGGTAGTGATCGTGCGCGAAAAGCTCAATATTATTTTAATTAACATTTTCAACTTCATGCGTTGTTTCATTATACTTCAATGAAAATATTTACCAAATGGTAGTGATCGTGCGCGATAGGCTCGATATTATTTTAATTAACATTTTCAATTTCATGACTTGTTTCATTATTCTTCAATGAAAATATTTACCAAATGGTAGTGATCGTGCGCGAAAGGCTCAATATTATTTTAATTAACGGTTTAAATTGAATGACTTGTTTCATTATACTTCAATGAAAATATTTACCAAATGGTAGTGATCGTGCGCGAAAGGCTCAATATTATTTTAATTAACATTTTAAATTTCATGACTTGTTTCATTATACTTCAATGAAAATATTTACCAAATGGTAGTGATCGTGCGCGAAAGGCTCAATATTATTTTAATTAACATTTTCAATTTCATGACTTGTTTCATTATACTTCAATGAAAATATTTACCAAATGGTAGTGATCGTGCGCGAAAGGCTCAATATTATTTTAATTAACATTTTCAATTTCATGAATTGTTTCATTATACTTCAATGAAAATATTTACCAAATGGTAGTGATCGTGCGCGAAAGGCTCAATATTATTTTAATTAACATTTTCAATTTCATGACTTGTTTCATTATTCTTCAATGAAAATATTTACCAAATGGTAGTGATCGTGCGCGAAAGGCTCAATATTATTTTAATTAACATTTTCAATTTCATGACTTGTTTCGTTATTCTTCAATGAAAATATTTACCAAATGGTAGTGATCGTGCGCGAAAGGCTCAATATTATTTTAATTAACATTTTCAATTTCATGACTTGTTTCATTATTCTTCAATGAAAATATTTACCAAATGGTAGTGATCGTGCGCGAAAGGCTCAATATTATTTTATTTAACATTTTCAATTTCATGACTTGTTTCATTATTCTTCAATGAAAATATTTACCAAATGGTAGTGATCGTGCGCGAAAGGCTCAATATTATTTTAATTAACATTTTCAATTTCATGACTTGTTTCATTATTCTTCAATGAAAATATTTACCAAATGGTAGTGATCGTGCGCGAAAGGCTCAATATTATTTTAATTAACATTTTCAATTTCATGACTTGTTTCATTATACTTCAATGAAAATATTTACCAAATGGTAGTGATCGTGCGCGAAAGGCTCAATATTATTTTAATTAACATTTTCAATTTCATGATTTGTTTCATTATTCTTCAATAAAAATATTTACTAAATGTTAATGATCGTGCCCGAAAGGGTCAATAGTTTTTTCGTTTCCATTTTCAACTTCATGCGTTGTTTCAATATTCTTCAATTAAAGTATTTAGCAAATGTTAATGATCGTGCGCGGAAGGCTTAGTATTATTTTAATTTTTTTTTCAACATCATGCGTTGTTTCAATATTCTTTAATGAAAATATTTACCAAATGGTAATGATCGTGCGCGAGAGGCTCAATATTATTTTCATTTACATTTTTAATTTCATGCGTTGTTTCATTATTTTTAAATGTAAATATTTAGCAAATGGTAGTGATCGTGAGAGAAAGGCTCAATAGTTTATTCATTTCCATTTTCAAATTCATGCGTTGTTTCAATATTCTTCAATTAAAATGTTTAACAAATGGTAATGATCGTGCGCGAAAGGCTCAGTATTATTTTCATTTTTATTTTCAACATTATGCGTTGTTTCAATATTCTTTAATGAAAATATTTACCAAATGGTAATGATCGTGCGCGAAACGCTCAATATTATTTTCATTTTGCATTTTTAATTTCATGCGTTGTTTCATTATTCTTAAATGTAAATATTTACCAAATGTTAGTGATCGTGCGCGAAAGGCTCAATATTATTTTAATTAACATTTGCAATTTCATGACTTGTTTCATTATTCTTCAATGAAAATATTTACCAAATGGTAGTGATCGTGCGCGAAAGGCTCAATAATATATTAATTCACATTTTCAATTTTATGACTTGTTTCATTATTCTTCAATGAAAATATTTACCAAATGGTAATGATCGTGCGCGAAAGGCTCAATATTATTTTAATTAACATTTTCAATTTCATGAATTGTTTCATTATACTTCAATGAAAATATTTACCAAATGGTAGTGATCGTGCGCGATAGGCTCGATATTATTTTAATTAACATTTTCAATTTCATGACTTGTTTCATTATTCTTCAATGAAAATATTTACCAAATGGCAGGGATGGTGCGCGAAAGGCTCAATATTATTTTAATTAACATTTTCAATTTCATGATTTGTTTCATTATTCTTCAATAAAAATATTTACCAAATGTTAATGATCGTGCGCGAAAGGCTCAATAGTATTTTCATTTCCATTTTCAACTTCAAGCGTTCTTTCAATATTTTTCAATTAAAATATTTAGCAAATGGAAATGATCGTGCGCGAAAGGCTCAAAATTATTTTCATTTTTATTTTCAACATCATGCGTTCTTTCAATATTCTTTAATGAAAATATTTACCAAATGGTAGTGATCGTGCGCGAAAGGCTCAATGTTATTTTCATTTACATTTTTAATTTCATGCGTTGTTTCATTATTTTTAAATGTAAATATTTAGCAAATGGTAGTGATCGTGAGAGAAAGGCTCAATAGTTTTTTCATTTCCATTTTCAATTTCATGCGTTGTTTCATTATTCTTAAATGTAAATATTTACCAAATGGTAGTGATCGTGCGCGAAAGGCTCAATATTATTTTAATTAACATTTTCAATTTGATGAATTGTTTCATTATTCTTCAAAAAAAATATTTACCAAATGGTAGTTATCGTGCGCGAAAGGCTCAATAATATATTAATTCACAGTTTCAATTTTATGACTTGTTTCATTATTCTTCAATGAAAATATTTACCAAATGGTAGTGATCGTGCGCGAAAGGCTCAATATTATTTTCATTTACATTTTCAACTTCATGCGTTGTTTCATTATTCTTCAATGAAAATATTTACCAAATGGTAGTGATCGTGCGCGAAAGGCTCAATATTATTTTAATTAACATTTTCAACTTCATGATTTGTTTCATTATTCTTCAATAAAAATATTTACCAAATGTTAAAGATCGTGCGCGAAAGGGTCAATAGCTTTTTCATTTCCATTTACAACTTCATGCGTTGTTTCAATATTCTGCAATTAAAATATTTAGCAAATATTAATGATCGTGCGCGAAATGCTAAGTATTATTTTCATTTTTATTTTCAACATCATGCGTAGTTTCAATATTTTTTAATGAAAATATTTACCAAATGTTAATGATCGTGCGCGAAATGCTCAATATTATTTTCATTTTCATTTTTAATTCCATGCGTTGTTTCATTATTTTTAAATGTAATTATTTACCAAATGGTAGTGATCGTGCGCGAAAGGCTCAATTTTATTTTATTTAACATTTTCAATTTCATGACTTGTTTCATTATTCTTCAATGAAAATATTTACCAAATGGTAGTGATCGTGGGCGGAGGGCTCAATATTATTTTAATTAACATTTTAAATTTCATGACTTGTTTCATTATTCTTCAATGAAAATATTCACCAAATGGTAGTGATCGTGCGCGAAAGGCTCAATATTATTTTAATTAACATTTTCAACTTCATGCGTTGTTTCAATATTCTTAAATGAAAATATTTACCAAATGGTAGTGATCGTGCTCGACAGGCTCGATATTATTTTAATTAACATTTTCAATTTCATGACTTGTTTCATTATTCTTCAATGAAAATATTTACCAAAAGGTAGTGATCGTGCGCGAAACGCTCAATATTATTTTAATAAACATTTCAAATTTCATGTATTTTTTTCATTATTCTTCAATAAAAATATTTACCAATTGGTAGTGAACGTGCGCGAAAGGCTTAATATTATTTTAATTAACATTTTCAATTTCATGACTTGTTTCATTATTCTTCAATGAAAATATTTACCAAATGGTAGTGATCGTGCGCGAAAGGCTCAATATTATTTTAATTAACATTTTCAATTTCATGCGTTGTTTCATTATTCTTCAATGAAAATATTTACCAAATGGTAGTGATCGTGCGCGAAAGGCTCAATATTATTTTAATTAACATTTTCAATTTCATGCGTTGTTTCATTATTCTTCAATGAAAATATTTACCAAATGGTAGTGATCGTGCGCGATAGGCTCGATATTATTTTAATTAACATTTTCAACTTCATGCGTTGTTTCAATATACTTCAATGAAAATATTTACCAAATGGTAGTGATCGTGCGCGAAAGGCTCAATATTATTTTAATTAACAGTTTTCAATTTCATGCGTTGTTCCATTATTCTTCAATGAAAATATTTACCAAATGGTAATAATCGTGCGCGAAAGGCTCAATATTATTTTAATTAACATTTTCAACTTCATGCGTTGTTTCATTATTCTTAAATGTAAATATTTACCAAATGGTAGTGATCGTGCGCGAAAGGCTCAATATTATTTTAATTAACATTTTCAATTTCAAGACTTGTTTCATTATTCTTCGATGAAAATATTTACCAAATGGTAGTGATCGTGCGCGAAAGGCTCAATATTATTTTAATTAACATTTTAAATTTTATGACTTGTTTCATTATTCTTCAATGAAAATATTTACCAAATGGTAGTGATCGTGCGCGAAAGGCTCAATATTATTTTAATTAACATTTTCAATTTCATGACTTGTTTCATTATTCTTCAATGAAAATATTTACCAAATGGTAGGGATGGTGCGCGAAAGGCTCAATATTATTTTAATTAACATTTTCAATTTCATGATTTGTTTCATTATTCTTCAATAAAAATATTTACTAAATGTTAATGATCGTGCGCGAAAGGGTCAATAGTTTTTTCGTTTCCATTTTCAACTTCATGCGTTGTTTCAATATTCTTCAATTAAAGTATTTAGCAAATGTTAATGATCGTGCGCGGAAGGCTTAGTATTATTTTCATTTTTATTTTCAACATCATGCGTTGTTTCAATATTCTTTAATGAAAATATTTACCAAATGGTAATGATCGTGCGCGAGAGGCTCAATATTATTTTCATTTACATTTTTAATTTCATGCGTTGTTTCATTATTTTTAAATGTAAATATTTAGCAAATGGTAGTGATCGTGAGAGAAAGGCTCAATAGTTTTTTCATTTCCATTTTCAACTTCATGCGTTGTTTCATTATTCTTCAATTAAAATATTTACCAAATGGAAATGATCGTGCGCGAAAGGCTCAGTATTATTTTCATTTTTATTTTCAACATCATGCGTTGTTTCAATATTCTTTAATGAAAATATTTACCAAATGGTAATGATCGTGCGCGAAACGCTCAATATTATTTTCATTTTACATTTTTAATTTCATGCGTTGTTTCATTATTCTTAAATGTAAATATTTACCAAATGGTAGTGATCGTGCGCGAAAGGCTCAATATTATTTTAATTAACATTTTCAATTTCATGACTTGTTTCATTATTCTTCAATGAAAATATTTACCAAATGGTAGTGATCGTGCGCGAAAGGCTCAATATTATTTTAATTAACATTTTCAATTTCATGACTTGTTTCATTATTCTTCAATGAAAATATTTACCAAATGGTAGTGATCGTGCGCGAAAGGCTCAATATTATTTTAATTAACATTTTCAATTTCATGACTTGTTTCATTATTCTTCAATGAAAATATTTACCAAATGGTAGTGATCGTGCGCGAAAGGCTCAATATTATTTTAATTAACATTTTCAACTTCATGCGTTGTTTCATTATTCTTCAATGAAAATATTTACCAAATGGTAATGATCGTGCGCGAAAGGCTCAATATTATTTTCATTTACATTTTCAACTTCATGCGTTGTTTCAATATTCTTCAATGAAAATATTTACCAAATGGTAGTGATCGTGCGCGAAAGGCTCAATATTATTTTCATTTACATTTTTAATTTCATGCGTTGTTTCATTATTCTTCAATGAAAATATTTACCAAATGGTAGTGATCGTGCGCGAAAGGCTCAATATTATTTTAATTAACATTTTCAATTTCATGCGTTGTTTCATTATTCTTCAATGAAAATATTTACCAAATGGTAGTGATCGTGCGCGAAAGGCTCAATATTATTTTAATTAACATTTTCAACTTCATGCGTTGTTTCATTATTCTTCAATGAAAATATTTACCAAATGGTAGTGATCGTGCGCGAAAGGCTCAATATTATTTTAATTAACATTTTCAACTTCATGCGTTGTTTCATTATTCTTCAATGAAAATATTTACCAAATGGTAGTGATCGTGCGCGAAAGGCTCAATATTATTTTAATTAACATTTTCAATTTCATGACGTTGTTTCATTATTCTTCAATGAAAATATTTACCAAATGGTAGTGATCGTGCGCGAAAGGCTCAATATTATTTTAATTAACATTTTCAATTTCATGCGTTGTTTCATTATTCTTCAATGAAAATATTTACCAAATGGTAGTGATCGTGCGCGAAAGGCTCAATATTATTTTAATTAACATTTTCAACTTCATGCGTTGTTTCATTATTCTTCAATGAAAATATTTACCAAATGGTAGTGATCGTGCGCGAAAGGCTCAATATTATTTTCATTTACATTTTCAACTTCATGCGTTGTTTCAATATTCTTCAATGAAAATATTTACCAAATGGTAATGATCGTGCGCGAAAGGCTCAATATTATTTTCATTTACATTTTCAACTTCATGCGTTGTTTCATTATTCTTCAATGAAAATATTTACCAAATGGTAGTGATCGTGCGCGAAAGGCTCAATATTATTTTCATTTACATTTTCAACTTCATGCGTTGTTTCATTATTCTTCAATGAAAATATTTACCAAATGGTAGTGATCGTGCGCGAAAGGCTCAATATTATTTTAATTAACATTTTCAATTTCATGACTTGTTTCATTATTCTTCAATGAAAATATTTACCAAATGGTAGTGATCGTGCGCGAAAGGCTCAATATTATTTTAATTAACATTTTCAACTTCATGCGTTGTTTCATTATTCTTCAATGAAAATATTTACCAAATGGTAGTGATCGTGCGCGAAAGGCTCAATATTATTTTAATTAACATTTTCAATTTCATGACGTTGTTTCATTATTCTTCAATGAAAATATTTACCAAATGGTAGTGATCGTGCGCGAAAGGCTCAATATTATTTTAATTAACATTTTCAATTTCATGACTTGTTTCATTATTCTTCAATGAAAATATTTACCAAATGGTAGTGATCGTGCGCGAAAGGCTCAATATTATTTTCATTTACATTTTCAATTTCATGCGTTGTTTCATTATTCTTCAATGAAAATATTTACCAAATGGTAGTGATCGTGCGCGAAAGGCTCAATATTATTTTAATTAACATTTTCAACTTCATGCGTTGTTTCATTATTCTTCAATGAAAATATTTACCAAATGGTAGTGATCGTGCGCGAAAGGCTCAATATTATTTTAATTAACATTTTCAACTTCATGCGTTGTTTCATTATTCTTCAATGAAAATATTTACCAAATGGTAGTGATCGTGCGCGAAAGGCTCAATATTATTTTCATTTACATTTTCAACTTCATGCGTTGTTTCATTATTCTTCAATGAAAATATTTACCAAATGGTAGTGATCGTGCGCGAAAGGCTTAATATTATTTTCACTTACATTTTCAACTTCATGCGTTGTTTCATTATTCGTCGATGAAAATATTTACCAAATGGTAGTGATCGTGCGCGAAAGGCTCAATATTATTTTCATTAACATTTTCAACTTCATGCGTTGTTTCATTATTCTTCAATGAAAATATTTACCAAATGGTAGTGATCGTGCGCGAAAGGCTCAATATTATTTTCATTTACATTTTCAACTTCATGCGTTGTTTCATTATTCTTCAATGAAAATATTTACCAAATGGTAGTGATCGTGCGCGAAAGGCTCAATATTATTTTCATTTACATTTTCAACTTCATGCGTTGTTTCATTATTCTTCAATGAAAATATTTACCAAATGGTAGTGATCGTGCGCGAAAGGCTCAATATTATTTTCATTTACATTTTCAACTTCATGCGTTGTTTCATTATTCTTCAATGAAAATATTTACCAAATGGTAGTGATCGTGCGCGAAAGGCTCAATATTATTTTAATTAACATTTTCAACTTCATGCGTTGTTTCATTATTCTTCAATGAAAATATTTACCAAATGGTAGTGATCGTGCGCGAAAGGCTCAATATTATTTTCATTTACATTTTCAACTTCATGCGTTGTTTCATTATTCTTCAATGAAAATATTTACCAAATGGTAGTGATCGTGCGCGAAAGGCTCAATATTATTTTAATTAACATTTTCAACTTCATGCGTTGTTTCATTATTCTTCAATGAAAATATTTACCAAATGGTAGTGATCGTGCGCGAAAGGCTCAATATTATTTTCATTAAAATTTTCAACTTCATGCGTTGTTTCATTATTCTTCAATGAAAATATTTACCAAATGGTAGTGATCGTGCGCGAAAGGCTCAATATTATTTTCATTTACATTTTCAACTTCATGCGTTGTTTCATTATTCTTCAATGAAAATATTTACCAAATGGTAGTGATCGTGCGCGAAAGGCTCAATATTATTTTCATTTACATTTTCAACTTCATGCGTTGTTTCATTATTCTTCAATGAAAATATTTACCAAATGGTAGTGATCGTGCGCGAAAGGCTCAATATTATTTTAATTAACATTTTCAACTTCATGCGTTGTTTCATTATTCTTCAATGAAAATATTTACCAAATGGTAGTGATCGTGCGCGAAAGGCTCAATATTATTTTCATTTACATTTTCAACTTCATGCGTTGTTTCATTATTCTTCAATGAAAATATTTACCAAATGGTAGTGATCGTGCGCGAAAGGCTCAATATTATTTTCATTTACATTTTCAACTTCATGCGTTGTTTCATTATTCTTCAATGAAAATATTTACCAAATGGTAGTGATCGTGCGCGAAAGGCTCAATATTATTTTCATTTACATTTTCAACTTCATGCGTTGTTTCATTATTCTTCAATGAAAATATTTACCAAATGGTAGTGATCGTGCGCGAAAGGCTCAATATTATTTTAATTAACATTTTCAACTTCATGCGTTGTTTCATTATTCTTCAATGAAAATATTTACCAAATGGTAGTGATCGTGCGCGAAAGGCTCAATATTATTTTCATTTACATTTTCAACTTCATGCGTTGTTTCATTATTCTTCAATGAAAATATTTACCAAATGGTAGTGATCGTGCGCGAAAGGCTCAATATTATTTTAATTAACATTTTCAATTTCATGACGTTGTTTCATTATTCTTCAATGAAAATATTTACCAAATGGTAGTGATCGTGCGCGAAAGGCTCAATATTATTTTAATTAACATTTTCAACTTCATGCGTTGTTTCAATATTCTTCAATGAAAATATTTACCAAATGGTAATGATCGTGCGCGAAAGGCTCAATATTATTTTAATTAACATTTTCAACTTCATGCGTTGTTTCATTATTCTTCAATGAAAATATTTACCAAATGGTAGTGATCGTGCGCGAAAGGCTCAATATTATTTTCATTTACATTTTAAACTTCATGCGTTGTTTCAATATTCATCAATGTAAATATTTACCAAATGTTAATGATCGTGCGCGAAAGGCTCAATATTATTTTCATTTACATTTTCAACTTCATGCGTTGTTTCATTATTCTTCAATGAAAATATTTACCAAATGGAAGTGATCGTGCGCGAAAGGCTCAATATTATTTTCACTTACATTTTCAATTTCATGCGTTGTTTCATTATTCTTCAATGAAAATATTTACCAAATGGTAGTGATCGTGCGCGAAAGGCTCAATATTATTTTAATTAACAGTTTTAAACTTCATGCGTTGTTTCATTATTCTTCAATGAAAATATTTACCAAATGGTAGTGATCGTGCGCGAAAGGCTCAATATTATTTTAATTAACATTTTCAATTTCATGACTTGTTTCATTATTCTTCAATGAAAATATTTACCAAATGGTAGTGATCGTGCGCGAAAGGCTCAATATTATTTTAATTAACATTTTCAATTTCATGATTTGTTTCATTATTCTTCAATAAAAATATTTACCAAATGTTAATGATCGTGCGCGAAAGGGTCAATAGTTTTTTCATTTCCATTTTCAACTTCATGCGTTGTTTCAATATTCTTCAATTAAAATATTTAGCAAATGTTAATGATCGTGCGCGAAAGGCTCAGTATTATTTTCATTTTTATTTTCAACATCATGCGTTGTTTCAATATTCTTTAATGAAAATATTTACCAAATGGTAATGATCGTGCGCAAAAGGCTCAATATTATTTTCATTTACATTTTTAATTTCATGCGTTGTTTCATTATTTTTAAATGTAAATATTTACCAAATGGTAGTGATCGTGCGCGAAAGGCTCAATATTATTTTAATTAACATTTTCAATTTCATGACTTGTTTCATTATTCTTCAATGAAAATATTTACCAAATGGTAGTGATCGTGCGCGAAAGGCTCAATATTATTTTAATTAACATTTTAAATTTCATGACTTGTTTCATTATTCTTCAATGAAAATATTCACCAAATGGTAGTGATCGTGCGCGAAAGGCTCAATATTTTTTTATTTAACATTTTCAACTTTATGCGTTGTTTCAATATTCTTCAATGAAAATATTTACCAAAAGGTAGTGATCGTGCGCGAAAGGCTCGATATTATTTTAGTTAACATTTTCAATTTCATGTCTTGTTTCATTATTCTTCAATGAAAATATTTACAAAATGGTAGTGATCGTGCGCGAAAGGCTCAATATTATTTTAATTAACATTTTAAATTTCATGACTTGTTTCATTATTCTTCAATGAAAATATTTACCAAATGGTAGTGATCGTGCGCGAAAGGCTCAATATTATTTTAATTAACATTTTCAACTTCACGCGTTGTTTCAATATTCTTCAATGAAAATATTTACCAAATGGTAGTGATCGTGCGGGAAAGGCGCGATATTATTTTAATTAACATTTCAATTTCATGATTTGTTTCATTATTCTTCAATAAAAATATTTACCAAATGTAAATGATCGTGCGCGAAAGGCTCAATAGTATTTTCATTTCCATTTTGAACTTCAAGCGTTGTTTCAATGTTCTTCAATTAAAATATTTGGCAAATGGTAATGATCGTGCGCGAAAGGCTCAATATTATTTTCATTTACATTTTTAATTTCATGCGTTGTGTCATTATTCTTAAATGTAAATATTTACCAAATGGTAGTGATCGTGCGCGAAAGTCTCAATATTATTTTAATTAAAGTTTTCAACTTCATGCGTTGTTTCATTATTCGTCGATTAAAATATTTACCAAATGGTAGTGATCGTGCGCGAAAGGCTCAATATTATTTTCAATTAACATTTTCAATTTCATGACTTGTTTCATTATTCTTCAATGAAAATATTTACCAAATGGTAGTGATCGTGCGCGATAGGCTCAATATTATTTTAATTAACATTTTCAATTTCATGACTTGTTTCATTATTCTTCAATGAAAATATTTACCAAATGGTAGTGATCGTGCGCAAAAGGCTCAATATTATTTTAATTAACATTTTAAATTTCATGACTTTTTTCATTATTCTTCAATGAAAATATTTACCAAATGGAAATGATGGTGCGCGAAAGGCTCAATATTATTTTCATTTACATTTTCAACTTCATGCGTTGTTTCAATATTCATCAATGAAAATATTTACCAAATGGTAGTGATCGTGCGCGAAAGGCTCAATATTATTTTAATTAACATTTTAAATTTCATGACTTTTTTCATTATTCTTCAATGAAAATATTTACCAAATGGAAATGATGGTGCGCGAAAGGCTCAATATTATTTTCATTTACATTTTCAACTTCATGCGTTGTTTCATTATTATTCAATGAAAATATTTACCAAATGGAAGTGATCGTGCGCGAAAGGCTTAATATTATTTTAATTAAAGTTTTCAACTTCATGCGTTGTTTCTTTATTCGTCCATTAAAATATTTACCAAATGGTAGTGATCGTGCGCGAAAGGCTCAATATTATTTTAATTAACATTTTCAATTTCATGACTTGTTTCATTATTCTTCAATGAAAATATTTACCAAATGGTAGTGATCGTGCGCAAAAGGCTCAATATTATTTTAATTAACATTTTCAATTTCATGACTTGTTTCATTATTCTTCAATGAAAATATTTACCAAATGGTAGTGATCGTGCGCGAAAGGCTCAATATTATTTTAATTAACATTTTCAATTTCATGACTTGTTTCATTATTCTTCAATGAAAATATTTACCAATTGGTAGTGAACGTGCGCGAAAAGCTCATTATTATTTTAATTAACATTTTCAATTTCATGACTTGTTTCATTATTCTTCAATGAAAATATTTACCAAATGGTAGTGATCGTGCGCGAAAGGCTCAATATTATTTTAATTAACATTTTAAATTTCATGACTTTTTTCATTATTCTTCAATGAAAATATTTACCAAATGGTAGTGATCGTGCGCGAAAGGCTCAATATTATTTTAATTAACATTTTCAACTTCATGCGTTGTTTCAATATTCTTCAATGAAAATATTTACCAAATGGAAATGATCGTGCGCGAAAGGCTCAATATTATTTTAATTAAAGTTTTCAACTTCATGCGTTGTTTCATTATTCGTCGATGAAAATATTTACCAAATGGTAGTGATCGTGCGCGAAAGGCTCAATATTATTTTCATTTACATTTTAAACTTCATGCGTTGTTTCAATATTCATCAATGTAAAGATTTACCAAATGTTAATGATCGTGCGCGAAAGGCTCAATATTATTTTCATTTACATTTTCAACTTCATGCGTTGTTTCATTATTATTCAATGAAAATATTTACCAAATGGAAGTGATCGTGCGCGAAAGGCTTAATATTATTTTCACTTACATTTTCAATTTCATGCGTTGTTTCATTATTCTTCAATGAAAATATTTACCAAATGGTAGTGATCGTGCGCGAAAGGCTCAATATTATTTTAATTAACATTTTCAACTTCATGCGTTGTTTCATTATTCGTCCATTAAAATATTTACCAAATGGTAGTGATCGTGCGCGAAAGGCTCAATATTATTTTAATTAACATTTTCAATTTCATGACTTGTTTCATTATTCTTCAATGAAAATATCTACCAAATGGTAGTGATCGTGCGCGAAAGGCTCAATATTATTTTAATTAACATTTTCAATTTCATGACTTGTTTCATTATTCTTCAATGAAAATATTTACCAAATGGTAGTGATCGTGCGCGAAAGGCTCAATATTATTTTAATTAACATTTTCAATTTCATGATTTGTTTCATTATTCTTCAATAAAAATATTTACCAAATGGTAATGATCGTGCGCGAAAGGCTCAATATTATTTTCATTTACATTTTCAACTTCATGCGTTGTTTCAATATTCTTCAATGAAAATATTTAGCAAATGGTAATGATCGTGCGCGAAAGGCTCAATATTATTTTCAATTTAATTTTCAACATCATGCGTTGTTTCAATATTCTTTAATGAAAATATTTACCAAATGGTAATGATCGTGCGCGAAAGGCTCAATATTATTTTCATTTACATTTTCAACTTCATGCGTTGTTTCATTATTCTTAAATGTAAATATTTACCAAATGGTAGTGATCGTGCGCGAAAGGCTCAATATTATTTTATTTAACATTTTCAATTTCATGACTTGTTTCATTATTCTTCAATGAAAATATTTACCAAATGGTAGTGATCGTGCGCGAAAGGCTCAATATTATTTTAATTAACATTTTCAACTTCATGCGTTGTTTCATTATTCTTCAATGAAAATATTTACCAAATGGTAGTGATCGTGCGCGAAAGGCTCAATATTATTTTCATTTACATTTTCAACTTCATGCGTTGTTTCATTATTCTTCAATGAAAATATTTACCAAATGGTAGTGATCGTGCGCGAAAGGCTCAATATTATTTTAATTAACATTTTCAATTTCATGACTTGTTTCATTATTCTTCAATGAAAATATTTACCAAATGGTAGTGATCGTGCGCGAAAGGCTCAATATTATTTTAATTAACATTTTCAACTTCATGCGTTGTTTCATTATTCTTCAATGAAAATATTTACCAAATGGTAGTGATCGTGCGCGAAAGGCTCAATATTATTTTAATTAACATTTTCAATTTCATGACTTGTTTCATTATTCTTCAATGAAAATATTTACCAAATGGTAGTGATCGTGCGCGAAAGGCTCAATATTATTTTAATTAACATTTTCAATTTCATGCGTTGTTTCATTATTCTTCAATGAAAATATTTACCAAATGGTAATGATCGTGCGCGAAAGGCTCAATATTATTTTCATTTACATTTTCAACTTCATGCGTTGTTTCATTATTCTTCAATGAAAATATTTACCAAATGGTAGTGATCGTGCGCGAAAGGCTCAATATTATTTTAATTAACATTTTCAATTTCATGCGTTGTTTCATTATTCTTCAATGAAAATATTTACCAAATGGTAGTGATCGTGCGCGAAAGGCTCAATATTATTTTAATTAACATTTTCAACTTCATGCGTTGTTTCATTATTCTTCAATGAAAATATTTACCAAATGGTAGTGATCGTGCGCGAAAGGCTCAATATTATTTTCATTTACATTTTCAACTTCATGCGTTGTTTCAATATTCTTCAATGAAAATATTTACCAAATGGTAGATGATCGTGCGCGAAAGGCTCAATATTATTTTAATTAACATTTTCAACTTCATGCGTTGTTTCATTATTCTTCAATGAAAATATTTACCAAATGGTAGTGATCGTGCGCGAAAGGCTCAATATTATTTTAATTAACATTTTCAATTTCATGCGTTGTTTCATTATTCTTCAATGAAAATATTTACCAAATGGTAGTGATCGTGCGCGAAAGGCTCAATATTATTTTAATTAACATTTTCAATTTCATGACGTTGTTTCATTATTCTTCAATGAAAATATTTACCAAATGGTAGTGATCGTGCGCGAAAGGCTCAATATTATTTTCATTAACATTTTCAATTTCATGCGTTGTTTCATTATTCTTCAATGAAAATATTTACCAAATGGTAGTGATCGTGCGCGAAAGGCTCAATATTATTTTAATTAACATTTTCAACTTCATGCGTTGTTTCATTATTCTTCAATGAAAATATTTACCAAATGGTAGTGATCGTGCGCGAAAGGCTCAATATTATTTTAATTAACATTTTCAATTTCATGACTTGTTTCATTATTCTTCAATGAAAATATTTACCAAATGGTAGTGATCGTGCGCGAAAGGCTCAATATTATTTTAATTAACATTTTCAATTTTATGACTTGTTTCATTATTCTTCAATGAAAATATTTACCAAATGGTAGTGATCGTGCGCGAAAGGCTCAATATTATTTTAATTAACATTTTCAATTTCATGACTTGTTTCATTATTCTTCAATGAAAATATTTACCAAATGGTAGGGATGGTGCGCGAAAGGCTCAATATTATTTTAATTAACATTTTCAATTTCATGATTTGTTTCATTATTCTTCAATAAAAATATTTACCAAATGTTAATGATCGTGCGCGAAAGGGTCAATAGTTTTTTCGTTTCCATTTTCAACTTCATGCGTTGTTTCAATATTCTTCAATTAAAGTATTTAGCAAATGTTAATGATCGTGCGCGGAAGGCTCAGTATTATTTTCATTTTTATTTTCAACATCATGCGTTGTTTCAATATTCTTTAATGAAAATATTTACCAAATGGTAATGATCGTGCGCGAGAGGCTCAATATTATTTTCATTTACATTTTTAATTTCATGCGTTGTTTCATTATTTTTAAATGTAAATATTTAGCAAATGGTAGTGATCGTGAGAGAAAGGCTCAATAGTTTTTTCATTTCCATTTTCAACTTCATGCGTTGTTTCAATATTCTTCAATTAAAATATTTAGCAAATGTTAATGATCGTGCGCGAAAGGCTCAGTATTATTTTCATTTTTATTTTCAACATTATGCGTTGTTTCAATATTCTTTAATGAAAATATTTACCAAATGGTAATGATCGTGCGCGAAACGCTCAATATTATTTTCATTTTACATTTTTAATTTCATGCGTTGTTTCATTATTCTTAAATGTAAATATTTACCAAATGGTAGTGATCGTGCGCGAAAGGCTCAATATTATTTTAATTAACATTTTCAATTTCATGACTTGTTTCATTATTCTTCAATGAAAATATTTACCAAATGGTAGTGATCGTGCGCGAAAGGCTCAATATTATTTTAATTAACATTTTCAATTTCATGACTTGTTTCATTATTCTTCAATGAAAATATTTACCAAATGGTAGTGATCGTGCGCGAAAGGCTCAATATTATTTTAATTAACATTTTCAATTTCATGACTTGTTTCATTATTCTTCAATGAAAATATTTACCAAATGGTAGGGATGGTGCGCGAAAGGCTCAATATTATTTTAATTAACATTTTCAATTTCATGATTTGTTTCATTATTCTTCAATGAAAATATTTACCAAATGGTAATGATCGTGCGCGAAAGGCTCAATAGTTATTTTCATTTCCATTTTCAACTTCATGCATTGTTTCAATATTCTTCAATGAAAATATTTACCAAATGGTAATGATCGTGCGCGAAAGGCTCAATATTATTTTCATTTACATTTTCAATTTCATGCGTTGTTTCATTATTTTTAAATGTAAATATTTACCAAATGGTAGTGATCGTGCGCGAAAGGCTCAATATTATTTTAATTAACATTTTCAATTTCATGATTTGTTTCATTATTCTTCAATGAAAATATTTACCAAATGGTAGTGATCGTGCGCGAAAGGCTCAATATTATTTTAATTAACATTTTCAATTTCATGACGTTGTTTCATTATTCTTCAATGAAAATATTTACCAAATGGTAGTGATCGTGCGCGAAAGGCTCAATATTATTTTAATTAACATTTTCAACTTCATGCGTTGTTTCATTATTCTTCAATGAAAATATTTACCAAATGGTAGTGATCGTGCGCGAAAGGCTCAATATTATTTTAATTAACATTTTCAATTTCATGACTTGTTTCATTATTCTTCAATGAAAATATTTACCAAATGGTAGTGATCGTGCGCGAAAGGCTCAATATTATTTTAATTAACATTTTCAATTTCATGACTTGTTTCATTATTCTTCAATGAAAATATTTACCAAATGGTAGTGATCGTGCGCGAAAGGCTCAATATTATTTTAATTAACATTTTCAATTTCATGACTTGTTTCATTATTCTTCAATGAAAATATTTACCAAATGGTAGGGATGGTGCGCGAAAGGCTCAATATTATTTTAATTAACATTTTCAATTTCATGATTTGTTTCATTATTCTTCAATAAAAATATTTACCAAATGTTAAAGATCGTGCGCGAAAGGGTCAATAGTTTTTTCATTTCCATTTTCAACTTCATGAGTTGTTTCAATATTCTTCATTTAAAATATTTAGCAAATATTAATGATCGTGCGCGAAAGGTTAAGTATTATTTTCATTTTTATTTTCAACATCATGCGTAGTTTCAATATTTTACAATGAAAATATTTACCAAATGTTAATGATCGTGCGCGAAAGGCTCAATATTATTTTCATTTACATTTTTAATTTCATGCGTTGTTTCATTATTTTTTAATGTAATTATTTACCAAATGGTAGTGATCGTGCGCGAAAGGCTCAATTTTATTTTATTTAACATTTTCAATTTCATGACTTGTTTCATTATTCTTCAATGAAAATATTTACCAAATGGTAGTGATCGTGCGCGAAAGGCTCAATATTATTTTAATTAAAGTTTTCAACTTCATGCGTTGTTTCATTATTCGTCGATGAAAATATTTACCAAATGGTAATAATTGTGCGCGAAAGGCTCAATATTATTTTAATTAACATTTTCAACTTCATGCGTTGTTTCATTATTCTTAAATGTAAATATTTACCAAATGGTAGTGATCGTGCGCGAAAGGCTCAATATTATTTTAATTAACATTTTCAATTTCATGACTTGTTTCATTATTCTTCGATGAAAATATTTACCAAATGATAGTGATCGTGCGAGAAAGGCTCAATATTATTTTAATTAACATTTTCAATTTTATGACTTGTTTCATTATTCTTCAATGAAAATATTTACCAAATGGTAGTGATCGTGCGCGAAAGGCTCAATATTATTTTAATTAACATTTTCAACTTCATGCGTTTTTTCATTATTCTTCAATGGAAATATTTACCAAATGGTAGTGATG
Source organism: Eudiplozoon nipponicum (assembly GCA_029291075.1). Lineage (NCBI taxonomy): Eukaryota > Metazoa > Platyhelminthes > Monogenea > Mazocraeidea > Diplozoidae > Eudiplozoon > Eudiplozoon nipponicum. The sequence continues at coordinate 18,507 of JAQBSW010007238.1, forward strand.
GTGCGCGAAAGGCTCAATATTATTTTAATTAACATTTTCAATTTCATGATTTGTTTCATTATTCTTCAATAAAAATATTTACTAAATGTTAATGATCGTGCCCGAAAGGGTCAATAGTTTTTTCGTTTCCATTTTCAACTTCATGCGTTGTTTCAATATTCTTCAATTAAAGTATTTAGCAAATGTTAATGATCGTGCGCGGAAGGCTTAGTATTATTTTAATTTTTTTTTCAACATCATGCGTTGTTTCAATATTCTTTAATGAAAATATTTACCAAATGGTAATGATCGTGCGCGAGAGGCTCAATATTATTTTCATTTACATTTTTAATTTCATGCGTTGTTTCATTATTTTTAAATGTAAATATTTAGCAAATGGTAGTGATCGTGAGAGAAAGGCTCAATAGTTTTTTCATTTCCATTTTCAAATTCATGCGTTGTTTCAATATTCTTCAATTAAAATGTTTTACAAATGGTAATGATCGTGCGCGAAAGGCTCAGTATTATTTTCATTTTTATTTTCAACATCATGCGTTGTTTCAATATTCTTTAATGAAAATATTTACCAAATGGTAATGATCGTGCGCGAAACGCTCAATATTATTTTCATTTTACATTTTTAATTTCATGCGTTGTTTCATTATTCTTAAATGTAAATATTTACCAAATGGTAGTGATCGTGCGCGAAAGGCTCAATATTATTTTAATTAACATTTTCAATTTCATGACTTGTTTCATTATTCTTCAATGAAAATATTTACCAAATGGTAGTGATCGAGCGCGAAAGGCTCAATATTATATTAATTAACATTTTCAATTTTATGACTTGTTTCATTATTCTTCAATGAAAATATTTACCAAATGGTAGTGATCGTGCGCGAAAGGCTCAATATTATTTTAATTAACATTTTCAATTTCATGACTTGTTTCATTATTCTTCAATGAAAATATTTACCAAATGGTAGGGATGGTGCGCGAAAGGCTCAATATTATTTTAATTAACATTTTCAATTTCATGATTTGTTTCATTATTCTTCAATAAAAATATTTACCAAATGTTAATGATCGTGCGCGAAAGGGTCAATAGTTTTTTCATTTCCATTTTCAACTTCATGCGTTGTTTCAATATTCTTCAATGAAAATATTTAGCAAATGGTAATGATCGTGCGCGAAAGGCTCAGTATTATTTTCGTTTTCATTTTCAAATTCATGCGTTGTTTCAATATTATTTAATGAAGATATTTACCAAATGGTAAGTGATCGTGCGCGAAAGGCTCAATATTATTTAATAAAAATTCCGAATTTCATGTTGTTTCATTATTCTTCAATGAAAATATTCTACCAAATGGTAGTGATCGTGCGCGAAAGGCTCAATATTATTTTAATAAACATTTTAAATTTCATGACTTGTTTCATTATTCTTCAATGAAAATATTTACCAAATGGTAGTGATCGTGCGCGAAAGGCTCAATATTATTTTAATTAACATTTTCAACTTCATGCGTTGTTTCAATATTCTTCAATGAAAATATTTACCAAATGGTAGTGATCGTGCGCGAAAGGCTCGATATTATTTTAATTAACATTTTCAATTTCATGACTTGTTTCATTATTCTTCAATGAAAATATTTACCAAATGGTAGTGATCGTGCGCGAAACGCTCAATATTATTTTAATAAACATTTCAAATTTCATGACTTGTTTCATTATTCTTCAATGAAAATATTTACCAATTGGTAGTGAACGTGCGCGAAAGGCTCATTATTATTTTAATTAACATTTTTATATTTCATGACTTGTTTCATTTTTCTTCAATGAAAATATTTACCAAATGGTAGTGATCGTGCGCGAAAGGTTCAATATTATTTTAATTAACATTTTAAATTTCATGACTTTTTTCATTATTCTTCAATGAAATTATTCATCAAATGGTAGTGATCGTGCGCGAAAGGCTCAATATTTTTTAAATTAACATTTTAAACTTCATGCGTTGTTTCAATATTCTTCAATGAAAATATTTACCAAATGGAAATGATGGTGCGCGTAAGGCTCAATATTATTTTAATTAAAGTTTTCAACTTCATGCGTTGTTTCATTATTCGTCGATGAAAATATTTACCAAATGGTAGTGATCGTGCGCGAAAGGCTCAATATTATTTTCATTTACATTTTAAACTTCATGCGTTGTTTCAATATTCATCAATGTAAAGATTTACCAAATGTTAATGATCGTGCGCGAAAGGCTCAATATTATTTTCATTTACATTTTCAACTTCATGCGTTGTTTCATTATTATTCAATGAAAATATTTACCAAATGGAAGTGATCGTGCGCGAAAGGCTTAATATTATTTTCACTTACATTTTCAATTTCATGCGTTGTTTCATTATACTTCAATGAAAATATTTACCATATGGTAGTGATCGTGCGCGAAAGGCTCAATATTATTTTAATTAAAGTTTTCAACTTCATGCGTTGTTTCTTTATTCGTCCATTAAAATATTTACCAAATGGTAGTGATCGTGCGCAAAAGGCTCAATATTATTTCAATTAACATTTTCAATTTCATGACATGTTTCATTATTCTTCAATGAAAATATCTACCAAATGGTAGTGATCGTGCGCGAAAGGCTCAATATTATTTTAATTAACATTTTCAATTTCATGACTTGTTTCATTATTCTTCAATGAAAATATTTACCAAATGGTAGTGATCGTGCGCGAAAGGCTCAATATTATTTTAATTAACATTTTCAATTTTATGATTTGTTTCATTATTCTTAAAATATTTACCAAATGGTAGTGATCGTGCGCGAAAGGCTCAATATTATTTTAATTAACATTTTCAATTTCATGACTTGTTTCATGATTCTTCAATGAAAATATTTACCAAATGGCAGGGATGGTGCGCGAAAGGCTCAATATTATTTTAATTAACATTTTCAATTTTATGATTTGTTTCATTATTCTTCAATAAAAATATTTACCAAATGTTAAAGATCGTGCGCGAAACGGTCAATAGTTTTTTCATTTCCATTTTCAACTTCATGCGTTGTTTCAATATTCTTCAATTAAAATATTTAGCAAATGTTAATGATCGTGCGCGAAAGGCTCAGTATTATTTTCATTTTTATTTTCAACATCATGCGTTGTTTCAATATTCTTTAATGAAAATATTTACCAAATGTTAATGATCGTGCGCGAAAGGCTCAATATTATTTTCATTTACATTTTTAATTTCATGCGTTGTTTCATTATTTTTAAATGTAATTATTTACCAAATGGTAGTGATCGTGCGCGAAAGGCTCAATTTTATTTTATTTAACATTTTCAATTTCATGACTTGTTTCATTATTCTTCAATGAAAATATTCACCAAATGGTAGTGATCGTGCGCGAAAGGCTCAATATTATTTTAATTAACATTTTCAACTTCATGCGTTGTTTCAATATTCTTCAATGAAAATATTTACCAAATGGTAGTGATCGTGCTCGACAGGCTCGATATTATTTTAATTAACATTTTCAATTTCAAGACTTGTTTCATTATTCTTCGATGAAAATATTTACCAAATGGTAGTGATCGTGCGCGAAAGGCTCAATATTATTTTAATTAACGGTTTAAATTGAATGACTTGTTTCATTATTCTTCAATGAAAATATTTACCAAATGGTAGTGATCGTGCGCGAAAGGCTCAATATTATTTTAATTAACATTTTCAATTTCATGATTTGTTTCATTATTCTTCAATGAAAATATTTACCAAATGGTAGGGATGGTGCGCGAAAGGCTCAATATTATTTTAATTAACATTTTCAATTTCATGATTTGTTTCATTATTCTTCAATAAAAATATTTACCAAATGTTAATGATCGTGCGCGAAAGGCTCAATATTATTTTCATTTACATTTTCAACTTCATGCGTTGTTTCAATATTCTTCAATGAAAATATTTAGCAAATGGAAATGATCGTGCGCGAAAGGCTCAATATTATTTTCATTTTTATTTTCAACATCATGCGTTGTTTCAATATTCTTTAATGAAAATATTTACCAAATGGTAGTGATCGTGCGCGAAAGGCTCAATGTTATTTTCATTTACATTTTTAATTTCATGCGTTGTTTCATTATTTTTAAATGTAAATATTTACCAAATGGTAGTGATCGTGAGCGAAAGGCTCAATATTATTTTCATTTACATTTTCAATTTCATGCGTTGTTTCAATATTCTTCAATTAAAATATTTAGCAAATGGTAATGATCGTGCGCGAAAGGCTCAGTATTATTTTCATTTTTATTTTCAACATCATGCGTTGTTTCAATATTCTTTAATGAAAATATTTACCAAATGGTAATGATCGTGCGCGAAAGGCTCAATATTATTTTCATTTACATTTTTAATTTCATGCGTTGTTTCATTATTCTTAAATGTAAATATTTACCAAATGGTAGTGATCGTGCGCGAAAGGCTCAATATTATTTTAATTAACATTTTCAATTTCATGACTTGTTTCATTATTCTTCAATGAAAATATTTACCAAATGGTAGTGATCGTGCGCGAAAAGCTCAATACTATTTTAATTAACATTTTAATTTTCATGACTTGTTTCATTATTCTTCAATGAAAATATTCACCAAATGGAAGTGATCGTGAGCGAAAGGCTCAATATTATTTTCATTTACATTTTCAACTCCGTGCGTTGTTTCAATATTCTACAATGAAAATATTTACCAAATTGTAGTAATCGTGCGCGAAAGGGTCAAAATTATTTTAATTAAAATTTTTAAACTTCATGCGTTGTTTCATTATTCTTCAATGAAAATATTTACCAAATGGTAGTGATCGTGAGCGAAAGGCTCAATATTATTTTCATTTACATTTTCAACTCCATGCGTTGTTTCAATATTCTACATTGTAAATATTTATCAAATGTTAGTAATTGTGCGCGAAAGGCTCAAAATTATTTTAATTAAAATTTTTAAACTTCATGCGTTGTTTCATTATTCTTCAATGAAAATATTTACCAAATGGTAATGATCGTGTGCGAAAGGCTCAATATTATTTTCATTTACATTTTCAACAACATGCGTTGTTTCAATATTCTACAATGAAAATATTTACCAAATGGTAGTAATCGTGCGCGAAAGGGTCAAAATTATTTTAATTAAAATTTTTAAACTTCATGCGTTGTTTCATTATTCTTCAATGAAAATATTTACCAAATGGAAGTGATCGTGAGCGCAAGGCTCAATATTATTTTCATTTACATTTTCAACAACATGCGTTGTTTCATTATTCTTCAATGAAAATATTTACCAAATGGTAAAGATCGTGCGCGTAAGGCTCAACATTATTTTCATTTACATTTTCAATTTCATGCGTTGTTTCAATATTCTTCAATGAAAATATTCACCAAATGGTAGTGATCTTGCGCGAAAGGCTCAATATTATTTTAATTTACATTTTCAATTTCATGATTTGTTTCATTATACATCAATAAAAATATTTATCAAATGTTAATGATCGTGCGCGAAAGGCTCTATATTATCTTAATTAACATTTTCAACTTCATGCGTTGTTTCATTATTCTTCAATGAAAATATCTACCAAATGGTGGTGGTCGTGCGCGAAAGCCTCAATATTATTTTCATTTACATTTTCAACAACATGCGTTGTTTCATTATTCTTCAATGAAAATATTTACCAAATGGTAGTGATCGTGCGCGAAAGGCTCAATATTATTTTAATTAACATTTTCAATTTCATGACTTGTTTCATTATTCTTCAATGAAAATATTTACCAAATGGTAGGGATGGTGCGCGAAAGGCTCAATATTATTTTAATTAACATTTTCAATTTCATGATTTGTTTCATTATTCTTCAATAAAAATATTTACCAAATGTTAATGATCGTGCGCGAAAGGGTCAATAGTTTTTTCATTTCCATTTTCAACTTCATGCGTTGTTTCAATATTCTTCAATTAAAATATTTAGCAAATGTTAATGATCGTGCGCGAAAGGCTCAGTATTATTTTCATTTTTATTTTCAAAATTATGCGTTGTTTCAATATTATTTAATGAAGATATTTACCAAATGGTAATGATCGTGCGCGAAAGGCTCAATATTATTTTCATTTACATTTTTAAATTCATGCTTTGTTTCATTATTTTTAAATATAAATATTTACCAAATGGTAGTGATCGTGCGCGAAAGGCTCAATATTATTTTAATTAACATTTTCAATTTCATGACTTGTTTCATTATTCTTCAATGAAAATATTTACCAATTGGTAGTGATCGTGCGCGAAAGGCTCAGTATTATTTTCATTTTTATTTTCAACATCATGCGTTGTTTCAATATTCTTTAATGAAAATATTTACCAAATGGTAATGATCGTGCTCGAACGGCTCAATATTATTTTCATTTACATTTTTAATTTCATGCGTTGTTTCATTATTTTTAAATGTAAATATTTAGCAAATGGTAGTGATCGTGAGAGAAAGGCTCAATAGTTTTTTCATTTCCATTTTCAATTTCATGCGTTGTTTCAATATTCTTCAATTAAAATGTTTAGCAAATGGTAATGATCGTGCGCGAAAGGCTCAGTATTATTTTGATTTTTATTTTCAACATCATGCGTTGTTACAATATTCTTCAATGAAAATATTTACCAAATGGTAGTGATCGTGCGCGAAAGGCTCAATATTATTGTAATTAACATTTTCAATTTTATGACTTGTTTCATTATTCTTCAATGAAAATATTTACCAAATGGTAATGATCGTGCGCGAAAGGCTCAATATTATTTTAATTAACATTTTCAATTTCATGACTTGTTTCATTATTCTTCAATGAAAATATTTACCAAATGGTAGGGATGGTGCGCGAAAGGCTCAATATTATTTTAATTAACATTTTCAATTTCATGATTTGTTTCATTATTCTTCAATAAAAATATTTACCAAATGTTAATGATCGTGCGCGAAAGGGTCAATAGTTTTTTCATTTCCATTTTCAACTTCATGCGTTGTTTCAATATTCTTCAATTAAAATATTTAGCAAATGTTAATGATCGTGCGCGAAAGGCTCAGTATTATTTTCATTTTTATTTTCAACATCATGCGTTGTTTCAATATTATTTAATGAAGATATTTACCAAATGGTAATGATCGTGCGCGAAAGGCTCAATATTATTTTCATTTACATTTTTAATGGCATGCGTTGTTTCATTATTTTTAAATGTAAATATTTACCAAATGGTAGTGATCGTGCGCGAAATGCTCAATATTATTTTAATTAACATTTTCAATTTCATGACTTGTTTCATTATTCTTCAATGAAAATATTTACCAAATGGTAGTGATCGTGCGCGAAAGGCTCAATATTATTTTCATTTACATTTTCAACTCCGTGCGTTGTTTCAATATTCTACAATGAAAATATTTACCAAATGGTAGTGATCGTGCGCGAAAGTGTCAAAATTATTTTAATTAAAATTTTTAATCTTCATGCGTTGTTTCATTATTCTTCAATGAAAATATTTACCAAATGGTAATGATGGTGTGCGAAAGGCTCAATATTATTTTCATTTACATTTTCAACTCCATGCGTTGTTTCAATATTCTACATTGTAAATATTTATCAAATGTTAGTAATTGTGCGCGAAAGGGTCAAAATTATTTTAATTAAAATTTTTAAACTTCATGCGTTGTTTCATTATTCTTCAATGAAAATATTTACCAAATGGTAGTGATCGTGAGCGAAAGGCTCAATATTATTTTCATTTACATTTTCAACAACATGCGTTGTTTCATTATTCTTCAATGAAAATATTTACCAAATGGTAGTGATCGTGCGCGAAAGGCTCAATATTATTTTAATTTACATTTTCAATTTCATGATTTGTTTCATTATACATCAATAAAAATATTTATCAAATGTTAATGATCGTGCGCGAAAGGCTCTATATTATCTTAATTAACATTTTCAACTTCATGCGTTGTTTCATTATTCTTCAATGAAAATATCTACCAAATGGTGGTGGTCGTGCGCGAAAGCCTCAATATTATTTTCATTTACATTTTCAACAACATGCGTTGTTTCATTATTCTTCAATGAAAATATTTACCAAATGGTAGTGATCGTGCGCGAAAGGCTCAATATTATTTTAATTAACATTTTCAATTTCATGACTTGTTTCATTATTCTTCAATGAAAATATTTACCAAATGGTAGGGATGGTGCGCGAAAGGCTCAATATTATTTTAATTAACATTTTCAATTTCATGATTTGTTTCATTATTCTTCAATAAAAATATTTACCAAATGTTAATGATCGTGCGCGAAAGGGTCAATAGTTTTTTCATTTCCATTTTCAACTTCATGCGTTGTTTCAATATTCTTCAATTAAAATATTTAGCAAATGTTAATGATCGTGCGCGAAAGGCTCAGTATTATTTTCATTTTTATTTTCAAAATTATGCGTTGTTTCAATATTATTTAATGAAGATATTTACCAAATGGTAATGATCGTGCGCGAAAGGCTCAATATTATTTTCATTTACATTTTTAAATTCATGCTTTGTTTCATTATTTTTAAATGTAAATATTTACCAAATGGTAGTGATCGTGCGCGAAAGGCTCAATATTATTTTAATTAACATTTTCAATTTCATGACTTGTTTCATTATTCTTCAATGAAAATATTTACCAAATGGTAATGATCGTGCGCGAAAGGCTCAATATTATTTTAATTAACATTTTCAATTTCATGCGTTGTTTCATTATTCTTCAATGAAAATATTTACCAAATGGTAGTGATCGTGCGCGAAAGGCTCAATATTATTTTAATTAACATTTTCAATTTCATGCGTTGTTTCATTATTCTTCAATGAAAATATTTACCAAATGGTAGTGATCGTGCGCGAAAGGCTCAATATTATTTTAATTAACATTTTCAATTTCATGACTTGTTTCATTATTCTTCAATGAAAATATTTACCAAATGGTAGTGATCGTGCGCGAAAGGCTCAATATTATTTTAATTAACATTTTCAACTTCATGCGTTGTTTCATTATTCTTCAATGAAAATATTTACCAAATGGTAGTGATCGTGCGCGAAAGGCTCAATATTATTTTAATTAACATTTTCAATTTCATGACGTTGTTTCATTATTCTTCAATGAAAATATTTACCAAATGGTAGTGATCGTGCGCGAAAGGCTCAATATTATTTTCATTTACATTTTCAACTTCATGCGTTGTTTCAATATTCTTCAATGAAAATATTTACCAAATGGTAGTGATCGTGCGCGAAAGGCTCAATATTATTTTAATTTACATTTTCAACTTCATGCGTTGTTTCATTATTCTTCAATGAAAATATTTACCAAATGGTAGTGATCGTGCGCGAAAGGCTCAATATTATTTTCATTTACATTTTCAACTTCATGCGTTGTTTCAATATTCTTCAATGAAAATATTTACCAAATGGTAATGATCGTGCGCGAAAGGCTCAATATTATTTTCATTTACATTTTCAACTTCATGCGTTGTTTCATTATTCTTCAATGAAAATATTTACCAAATGGTAGTGATCGTGCGCGAAAGGCTCAATATTATTTTCATTTACATTTTCAACTTCATGCGTTGTTTCATTATTCTTCAATGAAAATATTTACCAAATGGTAGTGATCGTGCGCGAAAGGCTCAATATTATTTTCATTTACATTTTCAACTTCATGCGTTGTTTCAATATTCTTCAATGAAAATATTTACCAAATGGTAGTGATCGTGCGCGAAAGGCTCAATATTATTTTCATTTACATTTTCAACTTCATGCGTTGTTTCATTATTCTTCAATGAAAATATTTACCAAATGGTAGTGATCGTGCGCGAAAGGCTCAATATTATTTTAATTAACATTTTCAACTTCATGCGTTGTTTCATTATTCTTCAATGAAAATATTTACCAAATGGTAGTGATCGTGCGCGAAAGGCTCAATATTATTTTAATTAACATTTTCAATTTCATGACTTGTTTCATTATTCTTCAATGAAAATATTTACCAAATGGTAGTGATCGTGCGCGAAAGGCTCAATATTATTTTCATTTACATTTTCAACTTCATGCGTTGTTTCATTATTCTTCAATGAAAATATTTACCAAATGGTAGTGATCGTGCGCGAAAGGCTCAATATTATTTTCATTTACATTTTCAATTTCATGCGTTGTTTCATTATTCTTCAATGAAAATATTTACCAAATGGTAATGATCGTGCGCGAAAGGCTCAATATTATTTTCATTTACATTTTCAACTTCATGCGTTGTTTCATTATTCTTCAATGAAAATATTTACCAAATGGTAGTGATCGTGCGCGAAAGGCTCAATATTATTTTCATTTACATTTTCAACTTCATGCGTTGTTTCATTATTCTTCAATGAAAATATTTACCAAATGGTAGTGATCGTGCGCGAAAGGCTCAATATTATTTTCATTTACATTTTCAACTTCATGCGTTGTTTCATTATTCTTCAATGAAAATATTTACCAAATGGTAGTGATCGTGCGCGAAAGGCTCAATATTATTTTCATTTACATTTTCAACTTCATGCGTTGTTTCATTATTCTTCAATGAAAATATTTACCAAATGGTAGTGATCGTGCGCGAAAGGCTCAATATTATTTTCATTTACATTTTCAACTTCATGCGTTGTTTCATTATTCTTCAATGAAAATATTTACCAAATGGTAGTGATCGTGCGCGAAAGGCTCAATATTATTTTCATTTACATTTTCAACTTCATGCGTTGTTTCATTATTCTTCAATGAAAATATTTACCAAATGGTAGTTATCGTGCGCGAAAGGCTCAATATTATTTTAATTAACATTTTCAATTTCATGCGTTGTTTCATTATTCTTCAATGAAAATATTTACCAAATGGTAGTGATCGTGCGCGAAAGGCTCAATATTATTTTCATTTACATTTTCAACTTCATGCGTTGTTTCATTATTCTTCAATGAAAATATTTACCAAATGGTAGTGATCGTGCGCGAAAGGCTCAATATTATTTTAATTAACATTTTCAACTTCATGCGTTGTTTCATTATTCTTCAATGAAAATATTTACCAAATGGTAGTGATCGTGCGCGAAAGGCTCAATATTATTTTCATTTACATTTTCAACTTCATGCGTTGTTTCATTATTCTTCAATGAAAATATTTACCAAATGGTAGTGATCGTGCGCGAAAGGCTCAATATTATTTTCATTTACATTTTCAACTTCATGCGTTGTTTCATTATTCTTCAATGAAAATATTTACCAAATGGTAGTGATCGTGCGCGAAAGGCTCAATATTATTTTCATTTACATTTTCAACTTCATGCGTTGTTTCATTATTCTTCAATGAAAATATTTACCAAATGGTAGTGATCGTGCGCGAAAGGCTCAATATTATTTTCATTAACATTTTCAACTTCATGCGTTGTTTCATTATTCTTCAATGAAAATATTTACCAAATGGTAGTGATCGTGCGCGAAAGGCTCAATATTATTTTCATTTACATTTTCAACTTCATGCGTTGTTTCATTATTCTTCAATGAAAATATTTACCAAATGGTAGTGATCGTGCGCGAAAGGCTCAATATTATTTTAATTAACATTTTCAACTTCATGCGTTGTTTCATTATTCTTCAATGAAAATATTTACCAAATGGTAGTGATCGTGCGCGAAAGGCTCAATATTATTTTCATTTACATTTTTAATTTCATGCGTTGTTTCATTATTCTTCAATGAAAATATTTACCAAATGGTAGTGATCGTGCGCGAAAGGCTCAATATTATTTTAATTAACATTTTCAACTTCATGCGTTGTTTCATTATTCTTCAATGAAAATATTTACCAAATGGTAGTGATCGTGCGCGAAAGGCTCAATATTATTTTCATTTACATTTTCAACTTCATGCGTTGTTTCATTATTCTTCAATGAAAATATTTACCAAATGGTAATGATCGTGCGCGAAAGGCTCAATATTATTTTCATTTACATTTTCAACTTCATGCGTTGTTTCATTATTCTTCAATGAAAATATTTACCAAATGGTAGTGATCGTGCGCGAAAGGCTCAATATTATTTTCATTTACATTTTCAACTTCATGCGTTGTTTCATTATTCTTCAATGAAAATATTTACCAAATGGTAGTGATCGTGCGCGAAAGGCTCAATATTATTTTAATTAACATTTTCAACTTCATGCGTTGTTTCATTATTCTTCAATGAAAATATTTACCAAATGGTAGTGATCGTGCGCGAAAGGCTCAATATTATTTTCATTTACATTTTCAACTTCATGCGTTGTTTCATTATTCTTCAATGAAAATATTTACCAAATGGTAATGATCGTGCGCGAAAGGCTCAATATTATTTTCATTTACATTTTCAACTTCATGCGTTGTTTCATTATTCTTCAATGAAAATATTTACCAAATGGTAGTGATCGTGCGCGAAAGGCTCAATATTATTTTCATTTACATTTTCAACTTCATGCGTTGTTTCATTATTCTTCAATGAAAATATTTACCAAATGGTAGTGATCGTGCGCGAAAGGCTCAATATTATTTTAATTAACATTTTCAACTTCATGCGTTGTTTCATTATTCTTCAATGAAAATATTTACCAAATGGTAGTGATCGTGCGCGAAAGGCTCAATATTATTTTCATTAACATTTTCAACTTCATGCGTTGTTTCATTATTCTTCAATGAAAATATTTACCAAATGGTAGTGATCGTGCGCGAAAGGCTCAATATTATTTTAATTAACATTTTCAACTTCATGCGTTGTTTCATTATTCTTCAATGAAAATATTTACCAAATGGTAGTGATCGTGCGCGAAAGGCTCAATATTATTTTCATTTACATTTTCAACTTCATGCGTTGTTTCATTATTCTTCAATGAAAATATTTACCAAATGGTAGTGATCGTGCGCGAAAGGCTCAATATTATTTTCATTTACATTTTCAACTTCATGCGTTGTTTCATTATTCTTCAATGAAAATATTTACCAAATGGTAGTGATCGTGCGCGAAAGGCTCAATATTATTTTCATTTACATTTTCAACTTCATGCGTTGTTTCATTATTCTTCAATGAAAATATTTACCAAATGGTAGTGATCGTGCGCGAAAGGCTCAATATTATTTTCATTTACATTTTCAACTTCATGCGTTGTTTCATTATTCTTCAATGAAAATATTTACCAAATGGTAGTGATCGTGCGCGAAAGGCTCAATATTATTTTCATTTACATTTTCAACTTCATGCGTTGTTTCATTATTCTTCAATGAAAATATTTACCAAATGGTAGTGATCGTGCGCGAAAGGCTCAATATTATTTTCATTTACATTTTCAACTTCATGCGTTGTTTCATTATTCTTCAATGAAAATATTTACCAAATGGTAGTGATCGTGCGCGAAAGGCTCAATATTATTTTCATTTACATTTTCAACTTCATGCGTTGTTCCATTATTCTTCAATGAAAATATTTACCAAATGGTAGTGATCGTGCGCGAAATGCTCAATATTATTTTCATTTACATTTTCAACTTCATGCGTTGTTCCATTATTCTTCAATGAAAATATTTACCAAATGGTAGTGATCGTGCGCGAAATGCTCAATATTATTTTCATTTACATTTTCAACTTCATGCGTTGTTCCATTATTCTTCAATGAAAATATTTACCAAATGGTAGTGATCGTGCGCGAAAGGCTCAATATTATTTTCATTTACATTTTCAACTTCATGCGTTGTTTCATTATTCTTCAATGAAAATATTTACCAAATGGTAGTGATCGTGCGCGAAAGGCTCAATATTATTTTCATTTACATTTTCAACTTCATGCGTTGTTTCATTATTCTTCAATGAAAATATTTACCAAATGGTAGTGATCGTGCGCGAAAGGCTCAATATTATTTTCATTTACATTTTCAACTTCATGCGTTGTTTCATTATTCTTCAATGAAAATATTTACCAAATGGTAATGATCGTGCGCGAAAGGCTCAATATTATTTTCATTTACATTTTCAACTTCATGCGTTGTTTCATTATTCTTCAATGAAAATATTTACCAAATGGTAGTGATCGTGAGCGAAAGGCTCAATAGTTTTTTCATTTCCGTTTTCATTTACATTTTCAACTTCATGCGTTGTTTCATTATTCTTCAATGAAAATATTTACCAAATGGTAGTGATCGTGCGCGAAAGGCTCAATATTATTTTCATTTACATTTTCAACTTCATGCGTTGTTTCATTATTCTTCAATGAAAATATTTACCAAATGGTAGTGATCGTGCGCGAAAGGCTCAATATTATTTTCATTTACATTTTCAACTTCATGCGTTGTTTCATTATTCTTCAATGAAAATATTTACCAAATGGTAGTGATCGTGCGCGAAAGGCTCAATATTATTTTCATTTACATTTTCAACTTCATGCGTTGTTTCATTATTCTTCAATGAAAATATTTACCAAATGGTAGTGATCGTGCGCGAAAGGCTCAATATTATTTTCATTTACATTTTCAACTTCATGCGTTGTTTCATTATTCTTCAATGAAAATATTTACCAAATGGTAGTGATCGTGCGCGAAAGGCTCAATATTATTTTAATTTACATTTTCAACTTCATGCGTTGTTTCACTATTCTTCAATGAAAATATTTACCAAATGGTAGTGATCGTGCGCGAAATGCTCAATATTATTTTCATTTACATTTTCAACTTCATGCGTTGTTTCAATATTCTTCAATGAAAATATTTACCAAATGGTAGTGATCGTGCGCGAAAGGCTCAATATTATTTTCATTTACATTTTCAACTTCATGCGTTGTTTCATTATTCTTCAATGAAAATATTTACCAAATGGTAGTGATCGTGCGCGAAAGGCTCAATATTATTTTCATTTACATTTTCAACTTCATGCGTTGTTTCATTATTCTTCAATGAAAATATTTACCAAATGGTAGTGATCGTGCGCGAAAGGCTCAATATTATTTTCATTTACATTTTCAACTTCATGCGTTGTTTCATTATTCTTCAATGAAAATATTTACCAAATGGTAGTGATCGTGCGCGAAAGGCTCAATATTATTTTCATTTACATTTTCAACTTCATGCGTTGTTTCATTATTCTTCAATGAAAATATTTACCAAATGGTAGTGATCGTGCGCGAAAGGCTCAATATTATTTTCATTTACATTTTCAACTTCATGCGTTGTTTCATTATTCTTCAATGAAAATATTTACCAAATGGTAATGATCGTGCGCGAAAGGCTCAATATTATTTTCATTTACATTTTCAACTTCATGCGTTGTTTCATTATTCTTCAATGAAAATATTTACCAAATGGTAGTGATCGTGCGCGAAAGGCTCAATATTATTTTAATTTACATTTTCAACTTCATGCGTTGTTTCATTATTCTTCAATGAAAATATTTACCAAATGGTAGTGATCGTGCGCGAAAGGCTCAATATTATTTTCATTTACATTTTCAACTTCATGCGTTGTTTCAATATTCTTCAATGAAAATATTTACCAAATGGTAGTGATCGTGCGCGAAAGGCTCAATATTATTTTCATTTACATTTTCAACTTCATGCGTTGTTTCATTATTCTTCAATGAAAATATTTACCAAATGGTAGTGATCGTGCGCGAAAGGCTCAATATTATTTTCATTTACATTTTCAACTTCATGCGTTGTTTCATTATTCTTCAATGAAAATATTTACCAAATGGTAGTGATCGTGCGCGAAAGGCTCAATATTATTTTCATTTACATTTTCAACTTCATGCGTTGTTCCATTATTCTTCAATGAAAATATTTACCAAATGGTAGTGATCGTGCGCGAAAGGCTCAATATTATTTTCATTTACATTTTCAACTTCATGCGTTGTTTCATTATTCTTCAATGAAAATATTTACCAAATGGTAGTGATCGTGCGCGAAAGGCTCAATATTATTTTCATTTACATTTTCAACTTCATGCGTTGTTTCATTATTCTTCAATGAAAATATTTACCAAATGGTAGTGATCGTGCGCGAAATGCTCAATATTATTTTCATTTACATTTTCAACTTCATGCGTTGTTTCATTATTCTTCAATGAAAATATTTACCAAATGGTAGTGATCGTGCGCGAAAGGCTCAATATTATTTTCATTTACATTTTCAACTTCATGCGTTGTTTCATTATTCTTCAATGAAAATATTTACCAAATGGTAGTGATCGTGCGCGAAAGGCTCAATATTATTTTCATTTACATTTTCAACTTCATGCGTTGTTTCATTATTCTTCAATGAAAATATTTACCAAATGGTAGTGATCGTGCGCGAAAGGCTCAATATTATTTTCATTTACATTTTCAACTTCATGCGTTGTTTCAATATTCTTCAATGAAAATATTTACCAAATGGTAGTGATCGTGCGCGAAAGGCTCAATATTATTTTCATTTACATTTTCAACTTCATGCGTTGTTTCATTATTCTTCAAAGAAAATATTTACCAAAATGGTAGTGATCGTGCGCGAAAGGCTCAATATTATTTTCATTTACATTTTCAACTTCATGCGTTGTTTCATTATTCTTCAATGAAAATATTTACCAAATGGTAATGATCGTGCGCGAAAGGCTCAATATTATTTTCATTTACATTTTCAACTTCATGCGTTGTTCCATTATTCTTCAATGAAAATATTTACCAAATGGTAGTGATCGTGCGCGAAAGGCTCAATATTATTTTCATTTACATTTTCAACTTCATGCGTTGTTTCATTATTCTTCAATGAAAATATTTACCAAATGGTAGTGATCGTGCGCGAAAGGCTCAATATTATTTTCATTTACATTTTCAACTTCATGCGTTGTTTCATTATTCTTCAATGAAAATATTTACCAAATGGTAGTGATCGTGCGCGAAAGGCTCAATATTATTTTAATTAACATTTTCAACTTCATGCGTTGTTTCATTATTCTTCAATGAAAATATTTACCAAATGGTAGTGATCGTGCGCGAAAGGCTCAATATTATTTTCATTTACATTTTCAACTTCATGCGTTGTTTCATTATTCTTCAATGAAAATATTTACCAAATGGTAGTGATCGTGCGCGAAAGGCTCAATATTATTTTCATTTACATTTTCAACTTCATGCGTTGTTTCATTATTCTTCAATGAAAATATTTACCAAATGGTAGTGATCGTGCGCGAAAGGCTCAATATTATTTTCATTTACATTTTCAACTTCATGCGTTGTTTCATTATTCTTCAATGAAAATATTTACCAAATGGTAGTGATCGTGCGCGAAAGGCTCAATATTATTTTCATTTACATTTTCAACTTCATGCGTTGTTTCAATATTCTTCAATGAAAATATTTACCAAATGGTAATGATCGTGCGCGAAAGGCTCAATATTATTTTCATTTACATTTTCAACTTCATGCGTTGTTTCATTATTCTTCAATGAAAATATTTACCAAATGGTAGTGATCGTGCGCGAAAGGCTCAATATTATTTTCATTTACATTTTCAACTTCATGCGTTGTTTCATTATTCTTCAATGAAAATATTTACCAAATGGTAGTGATCGTGCGCGAAAGGCTCAATATTATTTTAATTAACATTTTCAACTTCATGCGTTGTTTCATTATTCTTCAATGAAAATATTTACCAAATGGTAGTGATCGTGCGCGAAAGGCTCAATATTATTTTCATTTACATTTTCAACTTCATGCGTTGTTTCAATATTCTTCAATGAAAATATTTACCAAATGGTAATGATCGTGCGCGAAAGGCTCAATATTATTTTCATTTACATTTTCAACTTCATGCGTTGTTTCATTATTCTTCAATGAAAATATTTACCAAATGGTAGTGATCGTGCGCGAAAGGCTCAATATTATTTTCATTTACATTTTCAACTTCATGCGTTGTTTCATTATTCTTCAATGAAAATATTTACCAAATGGTAGTGATCGTGCGCGAAAGGCTCAATATTATTTTCATTTACATTTTCAACTTCATGCGTTGTTTCAATATTCTTCAATGAAAATATTTACCAAATGGTAGTGATCGTGCGCGAAAGGCTCAATATTATTTTCATTTACATTTTCAACTTCATGCGTTGTTTCAATATTCTTCAATGAAAATATTTACCAAATGGTAGTGATCGTGCGCGAAAGGCTCAATATTATTTTCATTAACATTTTCAACTTCATGCGTTGTTTCATTATTCTTCAATGAAAATATTTACCAAATGGTAGTGATCGTGCGCGAAAGGCTCAATATTATTTTCATTTACATTTTCAACTTCATGCGTTGTTTCAATATTCTTCAATGAAAATATTTACCAAATGGTAGTGATCGTGCGCGAAAGGCTCAATATTATTTTCATTTACATTTTCAACTTCATGCGTTGTTTCATTATTCTTCAATGAAAATATTTACCAAATGGTAGTGATCGTGCGCGAAAGGCTCAATATTATTTTCATTTACATTTTCAACTTCATGCGTTGTTTCAATATTCTTCAATGAAAATATTTACCAAATGGTAGTGATCGTGCGCGAAAGGCTCAATATTATTTTCATTTACATTTTCAACTTCATGCGTTGTTTCATTATTCTTCAATGAAAATATTTACCAAATGGTAGTGATCGTGCGCGAAAGGCTCAATATTATTTTCATTAACATTTTCAACTTCATGCGTTGTTTCATTATTCTTCAATGAAAATATTTACCAAATGGTAGTGATCGTGCGCGAAAGGCTCAATATTATTTTCATTTACATTTTCAACTTCATGCGTTGTTTCATTATTCTTCAATGAAAATATTTACCAAATGGTAGTGATCGTGCGCGAAAGGCTCAATATTATTTTCATTAACATTTTCAACTTCATGCGTTGTTTCATTATTCTTCAATGAAAATATTTACCAAATGGTAGTGATCGTGCGCGAAAGGCTCAATATTATTTTCATTAACATTTTCAACTTCATGCGTTGTTTCATTATTCTTCAATGAAAATATTTACCAAATGGTAGTGATCGTGCGCGAAAGGCTCAATATTATTTTCATTTACATTTTCAACTTCATGCGTTGTTTCAATATTCTTCAATGAAAATATTTACCAAATGGTAATGATCGTGCGCGAAAGGCTCAATATTATTTTCATTTACATTTTCAACTTCATGCGTTGTTTCAATATTCTTCAATGAAAATATTTACCAAATGGTAGTGATCGTGCGCGAAAGGCTCAATATTATTTTCATTTACATTTTCAACTTCATGCGTTGTTTCAATATTCTTCAATGAAAATATTTACCAAATGGTAGTGATCGTGCGCGAAAGGCTCAATATTATTTTCATTTACATTTTCAACTTCATGCGTTGTTTCATTATTCTTCAATGAAAATATTTACCAAATGGTAGTGATCGTGCGCGAAAGGCTCAATATTATTTTCATTTACATTTTCAACTTCATGCGTTGTTTCATTATTCTTCAATGAAAATATTTACCAAATGGTAGTGATCGTGCGCGAAAGGCTCAATATTATTTTCATTTACATTTTCAACTTCATGCGTTGTTTCAATATTCTTCAATGAAAATATTTACCAAATGGTAATGATCGTGCGCGAAAGGCTCAATATTATTTTCATTTACATTTTCAACTTCATGCGTTGTTTCATTATTCTTCAATGAAAATATTTACCAAATGGTAGTGATCGTGCGCGAAAGGCTCAATATTATTTTCATTTACATTTTCAACTTCATGCGTTGTTTCAATATTCTTCAATGAAAATATTTACCAAATGGTAATGATCGTGCGCGAAAGGCTCAATATTATTTTCATTTACATTTTCAACTTCATGCGTTGTTTCATTATTCTTCAATGAAAATATTTACCAAATGGTAGTGATCGTGCGCGAAAGGCTCAATATTATTTTAATTAACATTTTCAACTTCATGCGTTGTTTCATTATTCTTCAATGAAAATATTTACCAAATGGTAGTGATCGTGCGCGAAAGGCTCAATATTATTTTCATTAACATTTTCAACTTCATGCGTTGTTTCATTATTCTTCAATGAAAATATTTACCAAATGGTAGTGATCGTGCGCGAAAGGCTCAATATTATTTTCATTAACATTTTCAACTTCATGCGTTGTTTCATTATTCTTCAATGAAAATATTTACCAAATGGTAGTGATCGTGCGCGAAAGGCTCAATATTATTTTCATTTACATTTTCAACTTCATGCGTTGTTTCATTATTCTTCAATGAAAATATTTACCAAATGGTAATGATCGTGCGCGAAAGGCTCAATATTATTTTCATTTACATTTTCAACTTCATGCGTTGTTTCAATATTCTTCAATGAAAATATTTACCAAATGGTAATGATCGTGCGCGAAAGGCTCAATATTATTTTCATTTACATTTTCAACTTCATGCGTTGTTTCAATATTCTTCAATGAAAATATTTACCAAATGGTAGTGATCGTGCGCGAAAGGCTCAATATTATTTTCATTTACATTTTCAACTTCATGCGTTGTTTCATTATTCTTCAATGAAAATATTTACCAAATGGTAGTGATCGTGCGCGAAAGGCTCAATATTATTTTCATTTACATTTTCAACTTCATGCGTTGTTTCATTATTCTTCAATGAAAATATTTACCAAATGGTAGTGATCGTGCGCGAAAGGCTCAATATTATTTTCATTTACATTTTCAACTTCATGCGTTGTTTCAATATTCTTCAATGAAAATATTTACCAAATGGTAGTGATCGTGCGCGAAAGGCTCAATATTATTTTCATTTACATTTTCAACTTCATGCGTTGTTTCATTATTCTTCAATGAAAATATTTACCAAATGGTAGTGATCGTGCGCGAAAGGCTCAATATTATTTTCATTTACATTTTCAACTTCATGCGTTGTTTCATTATTCTTCAATGAAAATATTTACCAAATGGTAGTGATCGTGCGCGAAAGGCTCAGTATCATTTTCATTACCATTTTCAACTTCATGCGTTGTTTCATTATTCTTCAATGAAAATATTTACCAAATGGTAGTGATCGTGCGCGAAAGGCTCAATATTATTTTCATTTACATTTTCAACTTCATGCGTTGTTTCATTATTCTTCAATGAAAATATTTACCAAATGGTAGTGATCGTGCGCGAAAGGCTCAATATTATTTTCATTAACATTTTCAACTTCATGCGTTGTTTCATTATTCTTCAATGAAAATATTTACCAAATGGTAATGATCGTGCGCGAAAGGCTCAATATTATTTTCATTTACATTTTCAACTTCATGCGTTGTTTCATTATTCTTCAATGAAAATATTTACCAAATGGTAGTGATCGTGCGCGAAAGGCTCAATATTATTTTCATTTACATTTTCAACTTCATGCGTTGTTTCATTATTCTTCAATGAAAATATTTACCAAATGGTAGTGATCGTGCGCGAAAGGCTCAATATTATTTTCATTTACATTTTCAACTTCATGCGTTGTTTCATTATTCTTCAATGAAAATATTTACCAAATGGTAGTGATCGTGCGCGAAAGGCTCAATATTATTTTCATTTACATTTTCAACTTCATGCGTTGTTTCATTATTCTTCAATGAAAATATTTACCAAATGGTAGTGATCGTGCGCGAAAGGCTCAATATTATTTTCATTTACATTTTCAACTTCATGCGTTGTTTCATTATTCTTCAATGAAAATATTTACCAAATGGTAGTGATCGTGCGCGAAAGGCTCAATATTATTTTCATTTACATTTTCAACTTCATGCGTTGTTTCATTATTCTTCAATGAAAATATTTACCAAATGGTAGTGATCGTGCGCGAAAGGCTCAATATTATTTTCATTTACATTTTCAACTTCATGCGTTGTTTCATTATTCTTCAATGAAAATATTTACCAAATGGTAGTGATCGTGCGCGAAAGGCTCAATATTATTTTCATTAACATTTTCAACTTCATGCGTTGTTTCAATATTCTACAATGAAAATATTTACCAAATGGTAGTGATCGTGCGCGAAAGGCTCAATATTATTTTCATTAACATTTTCAACTTCATGCGTTGTTTCAATATTCTTCAATGAAAATATTTACCAAATGGTAATGATCGTGCGCGAAAGGCTCAATATTATTTTAATTAACATTTTCAACTTCATGCGTTGTTTCATTATTCTTCAATGAAAATATTTACCAAATGGTAATGATCGTGCGCGAAAGGCTCAATATTATTTTCATTTAAATTTTCAACTTCATGCGTTGTTTCAATATTCTTCAATGAAAATATTTACCAAATGGTAGTGATCGTGCGCGAAAGGCTCAATATTATTTTCATTTACATTTTCAACTTCATGCGTTTTTTCAATATTCTACAATGAAAATATTTACCAAATGGTAGTGATCGTGCGCGAAAGGCTCAATATTATTTTCATTTACATTTTCAACTTCATGCGTTGTTTCAATATTCTTCAATGAAAATATTTACCAAATGGTAGTGATCGTGCGCGAAAGGCTCAATATTATTTTCATTTACATTTTCAAATTCATGCGTTGTTTCATTATTCTTCAATGAAAATATTTACCAAATGGTAATGATCGTGCGCGAAAGGCTCAATATTATTTTCATTTACATTTTCAACTTCATGCGTTGTTTCAATATTCTACAATGAAAATATTTACCAAATGGTAATGATCGTGCGCGAAAGGCTCAATATTATTTTCATTTACATTTTCAACTTCATGCGTTGTTTCAATATTCTTCAATGAAAATATTTACCAAATGGTAATGATCGTGCGCGAAAGGCTCAATATTATTTTAATTAACATTTTCAACTTCATGCGTTGTTTCATTATTCTTCAATGAAAATATTTACCAAATGGTAGTGATCGTGCGCGAAAGGCTCAATATTATTTTCATTTACATTTTCAACTTCATGCGTTGTTTCAATATTCTACAATGAAAATATTTACCAAATGTTAATGATCGTGCGCGAAAGGCTCAATATTATTTTCATTTACATTTTCAACTTCATGCGTTGTTTCATTATTCTTCAATGAAAATATTTACCAAATGGTAATGATCGTGCGCGAAAGGCTCAATAATATTTTAATTAACATTTTCAACTTCATGCGTTGTTTCATTATTCTACAATGAAAATATTTACCAAATGGTAGTGATCGTGCGCGAAAGGCTCAATATTATTTTCATTTACATTTTCAACTTCATGCGTTGTTTCAATATTCTTCAATGAAAATATTTACCAAATGGTAGTGATCGTGCGCGAAAGGCTCAATATTATTTTCATTTACATTTTCAACTTCATGCGTTGTTTCATTATTCTTCAATGAAAATATTTACCAAATGGTAGTGATCGTGCGCGAAAGGCTCAATATTATTTTCATTTACATTTTCAACTTCATGCGTTGCTCCATTATTCTTCAATGAAAATATTTACCAAATGGTAGTGATCGAGCGCGAAAGGCCCAATATTATTTTCATTAACATTTTCAACTTCATGACGTTGCTCCATTATTCTTCAATGAAAA
>JAQBSW010007239.1:0-22500 GCA_029291075.1 Eudiplozoon nipponicum
ATGTTTAGAATATCAAACCAATGATGGTGATGCAGTACTAATTTCTCATAAAGTTTAGTACATTTAATGAGCTTGTCCGTCAACACGAATTTTTCTATTTTGAAATCTGCACCAGCTGATCATTGTTGAGTGTGTGTGCATGTGGAGGCGGGGAGGGGGGAAGGGAGGAGATTTATGCATTTATTTGTGGGTGTTTTCTTGAGGCATTGTAAATTATGTTCGTCAACGTTTACAAGTGGCACTTAAGACCCTGACACGATCGTGCACCGATTAGGCGAAACTGGGCCAATTCAATGGCTCACAATTAAATCAGTTCCGGTTCTGTGTAGCGAAGGTCTGTTATAATCAGTGAGGGTATATATATATATATATATATATATATATATATATATATATATATATATATATATGTGTGTGTGTGTGTGTGTGTGCTTTCCGATTAAAAAGATGGGTTAGTTTCTTAAGGGAGGATAATTTACTAGACATTTGAAGTGAATTATAATAGTTTGCTAAGTGACATGTTGATACCAAAGAACAAAAGTATCATTAAGCTGTTAATTGTCTCACAATCTTTCTTTCTCGCTCTCACGCACATACACAGGCACAACGCGAACTCTGTTTTGTTGTGCCTCCATCTGTGTCAACAATTGTTCAGATTTTCAAGTGAGTTTTGATCATCTACTACATGGTGCGTTTATAAAGAAGGACAAATGATGCGCGGCTGTTCGGCGTAATTGTGTCAATTAACAGACGAAGCGTTGGTCTAAGCCAAAATTAATTCTAGGTCGATATTGTGTAATATAATCTTTTAGTTCACAATTCCGGTGATTATGTCATGGCGAGAGAATTCTTAAATTACTTGTTGTACACTGAAATTATACACAACTGAAAAAATTCAATTTCACTGTTCATTTAAGTAATTAAATGGTGTAAAACAGGCGGGGAAGAGAAAAAGACACCAAATTTTGAAAATTGCAACATAATAGATAATTTTTACAAACTTTAGCTATCATTGGTTCAATCTAATTTGAGGACACGCAATAGATAGGAAAATTTCCCAATTTAATTATTTGTCCTGATCCCGACGATGATTTAAATGCGTTTTGTAAAGATTATAATTTTAACTTTGAAAAAAAGTAAATAAAACCGCATGTAGCCTGACACACTTTAAATCAAGTTTGCGAGCTTGAGATAAGAACATAGAACATTTATTTTCATCGCTCTCTAGACATTGCCTGAATGATGCAACATGTTATGAATTCAGAAAGCAAATTTCAATTCATTCTTCAATCGATATGGAAGAAAATAAGCTAGAAATTACATCACACCTTGGACTCAAATTCAACTTTGGTTACAATGATTTAACGGATTGTCAATTATTTATTGAGCACGGCGAACCTAGTAATGGTAAATAATTAATTAAGTCAAGTTTGCGATCTTGATATAAACAAGAGTATTATCTTGAAGATTTTGAAACCAAGTAAATATTGTCACAAGTAAGAACAAAAATTCATTTTGGGCACCTCTTCTTTTAGTACAGACTGGATGTCCAGCATTAATTTGCTAAATATATATTTGACTTGTGACATATCGCGGACTTCTACTGATGAGTTGGCAGTACGCAAGAAGTGCACGTAATCATGATTTCAACTTTAGTTCGTTATGCCCTCTCTGGGACCAGATAATCTAATTTCCTACAACTTACGCTGCTTATACTCTAATTTCTCATTATTCCGCCTATTTTTTGCATGATATTGACTGTGCATATTTATACAAGAATTTTGTTATTAGAATCTTAATCATGTCTGCTAACTTGATGACAAATAGTTCATAAAATACAAAGTAATAATCCACAAAAAGTAACTGTATAACAGGAAATTTAATATTCCTTGAAGATGGTGATTTGTCTAGGTGTGCATATTTTGAGACATTGTTTCAATTAGTGATGTCTTCACCTAATATACGAGTTTGTTAGGCCTTATTCGTGTTTAGTGCAAACTTGAAAACCGAATATTTACTGCAGACATTATAACATTTAGCAAGACTGAAAATAAAATAATACTGTTACTATGCTCTAATATGCCCCCGTTAATTCCATCGGTGTTGACTGGTTGTAGAACGATGCAATTATGATTTACAAAGTATGCATTGGCATCATTACTGCGGTATAACCGGTTGTGAATATGTACAAGCTGAACATTGGGAGGCTTGTCTATGATTTATGGGTGGTGGGATGGTTGTAATTGACAATTAACGCACTAGCAAAATGTTTAGCACATCACTCAAATGGACAATTACATCTGTCACGTTAGTACTGTCACCATTATTAGCAGTGGCTGGGGCAATTTGCGCGACGTAATTAATTCTGCCAAGACCACCACCAATGAAACAAACTGTACATCATCATCACATGCATAATCATTGTTATCACCTTTAAGATCGTTAAACCTGGGATCATTACCAATAATTAAGATGGATACATTAACTTACTTATATATGCCAGAAGAAACTAAGAATTTTATAGCGTAGAAAAGGCAATTCATTCATGAATTTCCTTTTCTACACTATACAATTCTTAGTTTATATTGACAAATGTATGTACTTAATGGGACTGGTGTTTATATCAAGTTCGCAACTTTGATCAATAATCTGAGTTTTAAATACTTTTTAGCGGAAAACAGATATACATAAAATTATGTTTTAGGCATTGTGTACCAAGTAACCAGTTCCTTCATATAGAACTATAAGTATATTTCAAAGTTTGTATGAATAATAATTTGTGTCATGTTAACTTGTCTTTCGTGCTTAAATATCTTGACCAAATTTACAGTTGATATTTGGTGTAATGTCGGTTTCTAATGATGAGTCGCCAATGCGATCAAACTTTTCAATTATGCTGATTGGAAATGAAGATAAATTAGGCCATTGCGGAACTGAGGGCTAATCGAAGTGGTTACGTTGAATATTAGGATAGCACTGCGCAACCAATAACAACAGCTGTAGAAAACTGAAATTTTATATCAATTTAAAAAATCATTCTTGCATAATTATGAAGAACATTATTCACATATTACACAGCATCATAGCAATACCGTCAATGTCGTGATCTGAATGAATTTTGGATAACCCAGTGCATGGTAATTTAAGCAGACGGCCAATGCAGACACCTTACAATTTCAATGACGTGCGTATTGTAATCTAGAAATTTGACATATAATGCACCGCACAAATTTCAAGAGTGTAACCACAAGAATTGGTTACGTCAATAACATTTTCAAACAGGAAATCATAAATTGCGCGGATGGCAATACCAATAGTTTAAATGATATGTATCAGTCATGCAGCTCACTAAAACAAATATAGTTGGCATATAATATCACATTTCGAATTCCATGGTTACAATCAGAGTACGACGACATACTACCAAGGAGAAAACCATGAATGAAATGTATAGATGGGTCGAAACGCGTCAATGCTCGCGGCTGATGGTGGTTTTGTTATGTTGAGCGACTTGTGAAGTAAAATGAGATTGGCTTTTGTCGAGTGTCTACAAACTCTAATGAAAGAATTATTATACTTCTAGTTCCTTTACCGTAATGCGAGTCTTATATGTCTGGAACAACTTATTAACGAACTCCGAAACACAGATTAAATTGTTTAATCACAAGACATACCGTAGGTTACCAGATATCTTCGTTGCTTCTGGCTAATTTGATTTTTTGCCAGCAGGCTTATATAAAAAAACTCATTACGCAAAAGGCATATTCGTTTAAAGTTGAATACTGTTTGTTGCGAAGAACTAATATATATGCAAGTATGTATTAGGTTTTGCGAACCTAGTAACAAATTAGTTCAGTTGTGACCAGAAGGATAAACCAAAAGCGGCATGAACGGAAAGTATAATCTCATGCACATTCGTTTCGTGCTTACTGGAGACTCATCAGTAGGAACCGGTATTACGCCCTTTAACCATTATATATTTGGTAGAAGAATGTGGAATAATAGGACGGTGCATCAACATATTTCGAAACCAAAAAAATTTCTAAGTGTCAGGCCCTCATGTTTACCAAAAACAATAAAGTTTAAACGAAGTCAAAATGGGCAAACTTTCATAAAACTTACGTAGCTAAATTTTCCAATATTTGGAATAAAATTGAGCCCAACATCTATACCGCTCATAGTAACAAATTAGTTCAGTTATGACCAGAAGGATAAAACAAAGGAGATTGTACCGTCCTATTATTCCACATTCTTCTACCAAATATATAGTGGTTAAAGGGCGTAATATCAGCTCTACTGATGAGTCGCCAGTAAGCACGAAACGAATGTGCATGAGATTATACTTTCCGTTCATGCCTTTGGTTTATCCTTCTGGTCACAACTGAACTAATTTGTTACTAGGTTCGCAAAACCTAATACATACTTGTATATATATTAGTTCTTCGCAATAAACAGTACTTAACTGTAATATATTGAATTGAATGATGTCATGCTTACCGCGAAATGTGATAACTGATATCGATGAAGGCCAGAGTGTATGGTTTAACTGGAGTAACAGGTGTTCGGAAATTGTTGTAATTCTCAATTTGGGTGAACTATAGCATAAATTTATATCCATCAGGTTGGTATCATGTACCGACTCGGAAACCATAGTGTTAGTATCCGGTACTCATCGACTTCAAAAAAGGTATCAGTTACTAACACAGTGGCCATAGTGTTAGTATCCTTTACAGACTCGGTATATATATTATATAGTGTGAGTTAGCATTGAAGTCGTATTGTCGTTGACTTCAGATTATGTTAGCTTCACTATTACAGGTTTACACATTCGTCTAGGAGATTGTACCGTCCTATTATTCCACATTTTTCTACCAAATATATAGTGGTTAAAGGGCGTAATACCGGCTCCTACTGATGAGTCGCCAGTAAGCACGAAACGAATGTGCATGAGATTATACTTTCCGTTCATGCTGCCTTTGGTTTATCCTTCTGGTCACAACTGAACTAATTTTTTACTAGGTTCGCAAAACCTAATACATACTTGCATATTCGTTTAAAATTGGATTTATGAATGCAATTACGAGAATTCCATTTTATAGACAATAACTTGATCGTTAATTTGTACGAAAACCGAAGGATGGTGAGAACATTGTGACAAAAAGTGAGTGTTAACCTGTGACTTAGCCACTAATAAATATATATGGAGTATATGGGTAGAAATTGAAACTTTATTGACGAATTGCCAATCACACAATTTAATTGAAACATTTGCCAATTAATTTGTTCGTTTTAGCCAAAACACTAAATTTACATTTTATACGGTCAGAAATTTTAACAGGCTTGCTGTCTCAAGAGCATTTAATTCACAAAACAAGCATTTTAACGTATTTTTTTTACCTTTACGTGTGTGCTAAAGTTCATTTACCTCAGATCACATATTTCTGACTCAAGGAAAGCAGGAATTCTGACACACCACATTGACCAAAGGGTGGGGATGCGTTAGATCCTAGGAAGATGTATGATTTCGTCTCTATATGCATTTTCTGTTGCAGACGATGAGACTGGAAGTGACAATTTCATTGGCAAAATTCAAGGTGGCATGCACTAATGGAACCATGGGTTATGTGTTTTTAAGCTTTTTGTAAAGCATGCTTACATAGTATTTTTTGGTTCTCTGGTAGTCCGTACACTCTAACCAATTGCACAACATAAAAATCTACTGTCACATTTGCCGATGCATTTCCGCATTCCATGATCATCATCAGAGTACGACGGCAAACTGAATTACGAGAATCAAACAGCTATGCCTATATATATATAAGGAACAGGAAATTAGATGTGCAGGTAATGCCGTCTGAATAATTTCTATACGGTCACGAAAATTATGTAGTTTTCGCTACATGTATGGAAGATGTACAATTAAGCAATAATTGATTGCGTATGTGATGATAACAATTCTTTAAATAAACACCAATGTCATCTACTCGGTTACGCAACAGCTAAACTTCCCCAATTTGTGCTATGTGTAAAATACACCTGGAGCGGTACTTAATTTTGATTAAAATAAATATCACAAACTACGCAATCAACAACTGCTCAAAGGTGGAATATTTCTTGAATATTGTAGAAAAATTGGCACGAAATAATGTCATGACAGTTGAACATCATCTCCACTTTAATTCGGCAACATTTTTCTATTTCAGGACCAGTTACATCATACATACTAAGTCGGCTAGAAAGTGCAATCAAATGACAGGTCTAGTAGATCGATTTCGTTTTATACAACGATTCTGTGATTTGATTCCTACTATCGAAAGTGTACTCAAGAACAATATTAGCCGAAATTGTGTGTATCTACCTGTTAGATTCTGTTTGTGACGGAGAAATAAGATACGTGCGATTGTTTACTATGTTTTGCACACCTAGTAACAAATTAGTTCAATTATGACCAGAAGGATAAACTGGTTTGATAACTTATTTCCTAAAGTAAATGTTTGTTTTAATACCGTTTTTTTGCTGTATTTGGAAGCATACCCGGGTAGGAATATTTACTATAAACATTTCCTTTCAAATAATTAACAATTAGATACTGTTTTTGGCGGAGAACTAATATATAGGCAATCATGCATTAGGTGTTGCGCACCTAGTAACAAATTTGTTCAAATATGACCAGAAGGATAAAACAAAGACAGCATGAACAGAAAGTATAATCTTGTGCACATTAGTTTCGTGCTTACTGCGGACTAATCAGTAGGAGCTGGTATTAGGTCCTTTACCCAATATATATTTGGGCAAAGTATGTGGGAACATATCAGGATAAAATGTCCTACATTAATGTGTAAATCTGCAGTAACAGAGCTAACTTCATATAAAGTCTTCAACAATGCGAATTCAAAGCCAAATCATTATATGTAATATGTATTCCAAGCAAGTTAATTTTATTAACGCTATGGCTATTGTGTCAGTGCGTGATACAAACACCATAGTTGCCGCCACAAACAGTATTTAATTTTTTTTTTATTAATTGAATGATGTCATGATTACCACGAAATTTGATAACTGAATTCGATCAAGGCCAGTGTGTATGGGTATGCTAGAGTACCAGGTGATCAGAATAAGTTATAATTCATAATTTTGGTGAACTTTAACATGCATTATAATCAATAATGTTGTTATCATGTTCATTTTCGGTACTATAATTTTTATGACCCTGGTATATATTACATATAGTAATTTGTCTTTGAAGTCGCATCATCGACTTTGAAGTTAGCTTCTCACTGCAGTTTTACAAATTCATGTAGGAGATTTACCGTCCTATTTTCACACAAATATATAGGCGGTAAAGAGCGAAATACCGGATCCATCTGATGAGTCGCCAGTAAGCATGAAACGAATGTACATATAAGATTACTCGTTTCGTTCATGCTGTATTTAGTTTACCTTTCTGGTCATATATAATAAATATATATATATATATATATATATATATATATATATATATATATATATATATATATATATATAATTAACCCTTAGAATTACTGGAGTTTTGAACCAAAAAAGAAGTTTTGTTCAGATTGATAAAACATTGTAAATTGAAAAGATACTCACTAATATTATTTGTGCACCTTTGTTATTATATATGTATGCGACAAATGGCAAAAGCGTAATAAGTTAACACTGCTCAAGTAAACAGTTCATTAGAATTAAAATCAATAAATAAAAAGATGGATTACAAAAAATAAATTTCTGGCAAGTAAAACTTACTTTTGTGATTTGCGTGTGCTGGCTCGAAATTGACTGGAGAAAGATCAAGACTTGTGAAACGCTTACAACGCTTTGCCTCGTGAACATTGAACAGACTGGAACCAGTGGTAGAGGCGGTTTGATCTCCAATATCATTGTGCCCATTTAGGCTGGCTATTTGTTCATTGTTCAACTCCACTGAGTTAGAACCTCCTTTACCGTCCCTTGTGCTGTTAGAACCTGCACGAATGTCCGAAAACTGTTTGCTGAATAAACGGGATGCTTCAATAGATGACCGAATGAACGCCGCATGTGCTTCAATGTGTTTGGGACTGGAAATGTTTCCAAGCACTGAATCGGGACTGTCTGTGTTTCTTGGTTCATTGAAATGAAAATCAAACGGTTTTTCTTGCTGCGAATTGACTCTGTCTGTTGACAGGGAGAATTTTTTAGTTGGTGAATTTGAGTTAAGACCGTCTAAACCAACCTGTGGAACGTAGTTTTTCTGATGCACATTATGAGATATTACGTCTTCACGGGACAGAACGTGATCTGTCATAAATTGTGAATGTGCAGTTGAGGTTAAATCTTTTAGTGACTCGGATGTAGACGCCAATGCCGTGTGTTGATTGCCAAACGGATTCCTTTGTTCAATACCGTCAACAGGTTCAGATCCCGAAAGATAGCCATTGTCTCCTTGGAGAGATTTGAACGTCAAAGAATTGTACGCCAGCCGTTGCAAAAGTGCAGTTAACTGTTCTCGATTTTTGTCGAACGATGTTGAATAAAATTGTTGACCATCTGAGGATAAAGACGAATTTGCCGAAGCCATCGTCCGGTGATTCATTGTGATGTTTGAAAGCATGACTTAAGATAATTATTCACAAAATCACAAAAAATCGTGAATCCAACTTTTACACCTTATTACAACGATGTCAATTTAGTCGATATTTCAAGTTTAGTTCCGTAATTTGTCAAGGTGGTTCAAAGCCAGTCAACTGATTACATTCGCAGGTTGTGGTAAGCACTAGACCAACACTTGCACGAGGCGGAGTTTATATATGCCTATTAGTGAAACACAATTGTTACTCGCTTAACGTTAAATCAAGTGTGCCCAATGCGTCTCGACATCGCTCTACCGTTCAGTTTAGTCTACACTGAGTTTGAAATTGGCCGTCTCTGTGTGTTGTAGGCAAGGCAGCGCAAAAATGCGATTAATTTTATTCAAATAGGCAGTGTCCATTAGCACTTTACTGCAATAATTTTATTCATAGACTTTTTCTTTTACGTATGCTTCAGTAAATTTCAATGCTTGGCTTACCATTACTATTAACATCGTTCAAATACGACATGATACGCACACGTATAGCAAGTGGAATATAGAGAAAAACTGAACTATATCTGTGGTCTGGCCTACGAAGCAGACTGTGCACAACCATACTCTGATACTCTTGTTCTCTCTCTTTCTCTCTCGCACACATACAGTCTATCGCTAGTCTACACACTCATTCTGTATGTATTGTCTGTTAAATAGCGCAAGTGTGGACAGTCTTGTACTACTTGATTTAAATGTGTACAAACATAAATTACAGTGCAGCGCAAACCAATGCACAAATTGGTACACACCATCGCATTTGCCAAATTTGAACAGGATAATAATTTTGAGCCAATCATAAACGAGCACGCCGGTAGTGCGTTAAATTCGTGTTATTTATGCTTTTATTGTGTCAATTAACAGGTTCCTTTCTAAGTTTTTTTCGGAACAGGTAGTATTCCGCGTTAAGGCGTTCAGTTAAAGGATAGTAATTGTTCGCAAACCCTGGTTTCAGTCGATAATAGGAATTAATTTGTTACAAAAAATACGCACTTCCTAACTCGTATAATGAGTTTCTAATCAGGTGTAAGTAAATAGGTTAACAGAACGAGAGAAAAATACAAGCGCTACATTGAAATCAAAAATTTTCCTTCCGAAAACCAACATAGTGCTGCGCCTCACTACACTGCAAATTATCATAATCATTTTCTCTTTCATTTATGTTCATAAAGTGCTATTAAACTCATTGCCTCCCCAGCAAAATAATCGCGTAAAAACACTGTGAGCACTTGGACCAAAAAGTAAGGAAAAGCGGCTAGGAATTATGGAGCTAAACATATGTGCGTCTAGAAGCGAGTTATATTTCTTTGCGTAAATCAGTCAAATAATTCTGATGACAAGATAAATAGTTCTTAATACATTACTTCGGGTAACTATTAATTGTATGTTATTACGGAATGGGTACAGAAACATAGGACTCGTGTTTATTATTTTACTACAAATTTGAGAGAAATTTATATATTGCTATACACCGGAAATAAAGATAAAACTGGATATATGAATCTGTAAATATAAATTTCCTATCTGTGATGCCATCTTTAGTAGCTGAACGCGAGCAAAATGGTTGTTTTTTCCTTTAAACAATTCAACAAATCAAAAATAAATTGGAATAAAGCAGAGTTCTCTTGTCAATTTAAAAAATATAAATGTTTGTCCAATTTTCCTATCGAAAAAATAAGCAATATGCATTTTTGATATCATCCTTAAAATAACCATGAAATAATTTTCCGTTGTGTAGACGAGAGTATAGAATGATTGGAATTTTAGTGCGCGTGAGCTTAAAGAAGCCATTATGCCGCCGTCTAATAAGATTTATAGTGCAGAAATACATGGTCTAGTATCCAATGCCCATTTTCAATAGTCGATAATTGGTTGCACTGGCGGTGATAATTGTTTCAATTGAGGTTGTGGCACAACTCTCATTACAAGCAAAATGTTGTCAGTATAAATTAAGCATTGGATAATGTAGGAAAGGCAAATCATTCAGCAGACCGGTTTCGTCCTTATTGGGAAATCTTAACGTACTGTCCGCGGCAAACTTTCGACAGTAAGTGAAGAGTTCCAAACAAGGTCGAAATCGGTCTGTCGGATGAATTGCATTTTCTACAAAATATGATGCTTAGACTAGGCTGACAAATGTATATTTGTAATGAGATTAGTGTTTATTTGAAGATTGCAGTCTTGATTTACACATACGTAACATTCATGTCTCAAACTGAACAGTCACAGCAAAATTACGAACTCGTTTATTTTAAGCCATATTTAGATTATCAGATATAATTATAGCCTGTTAAGGCTACCCGGATATGTTTTTAGACAACAAAATGAATTCGTCGATTTATATATATATATATATATATATATATATATATATATATATATATATATATATATATAAAGTATAATCTCTCTTGCACATGTTTCATGCTTACGAACAACTGATCGACAATACGCTCAAGGTAAACTATATATTTTGCCTAAAACTTTAAGAACTCGCAGCTCCATATAATTGCTATGCCTTAATTAAGGTTGCGATCTTGACATAAACATCATACCATTATGTATATACATTTGTCAGTATAAACTAAGTATTGCATATTGCAGAAAAGGTAATTCATCCAGTAGACCGGGTTTGTCCATATTCGGAACCTCATAAAATGTCTACGATAATTCAAGTTATCACATAAACCAGAGAATCTGCTCGTTGATCACAATTTTTAATTATCTGCGAAATTCTGTTCATGTTAATCAGTAAGAAAATATCGGAATTTTCATGTTGTACGCTGAATTTTCATACAAAATTTTCGCTAAATTCATTTTCGAGAAATTTTTTTATTGGTCTCGACAAGATTTCATTTGTGTCAAAGTTATATTTCGATTTTTTATTTGGTATGAGAATTTTTATGTTTAGATTTTCATACAATTTGTCCAGTCAGAAATTTTAGACCAGTAAGAAAACACATGTAGGCATGAACGTTTAAGGTGCTATTACTCGTTACTTGTTGTACCTATAAACTGCATTACTTCCTTAAGTTACATAAGTGTGGTTCTATAAAATTTATTATCCATAACATCATTAGGCCGTTTAGGATACTTCAAAAAGCCATTGTTTAAATAGTTATTAACTTAAATGAGTAGAGCAAACTATGCCAAAATGTTACAATGATGACTGTATAGAAATTGTGCAGAGGAAGTTCCTGCCTGTGTAAGACTACTAGCAACAAGAATTGTAATTATTTTTCTATATTCATTGCGGACTTATCCCTGCTTATCTCTTATCTAGCGTAATCTGCATATGAAAAGTGGTGGTGCGACTCATGGTGCGAACAAAGGTGATATTGCTGTTAATCTGAGTATCGCAGATTAATTTATTGCATTCTTATCCTCAGCCGCGCAAAGTATAAGCTTTTAATTGTCCAATTTATACAAGTATGGCGAAAGCTGCAGAAATGTGAATTTCGTGACTGAATAGAAATTGTGCATCCAAGTCAAATGTATACAAGACCACATAGGGTGAGAGACGAATAGCTGATTTCCATGGCTCACATAAGCACGGCGGTTTATTTCTTGGTAAAGAGAATGGAAGGTAGAAACGCGTCAGCATATGCAACCGAATGTAGTTTTTCTAGATTACGCGACTGCTTCAAAAAAAGAATTGGTGTTGATGCGCAAACTTAATTCAAATAATTTTGTGTTTAAGCTTGATTTATAGTTTAAGAAACCGCAGGTGTGAAATTTATAATTTCGCAAATCAACGTCAAATTCTTTATCAGAGCGTAGTTTTACTACATCTCATGGTAATTTGACTAATAAATGGATCTTTCTCATCATATCATTAAAAAAGATCAATTGGACAATATTTGTTTACAGTAACATATTAGTTTAGACAGCACTAAATGGAATAGCGTAGTTACCATGATAATAGTTATAATCCAAAGGAAACATGCATTTCTGGCTTAGAAAGACCAAAGTCAAAAGGCTTGGCTGGAGTAACAGGTGTTCCGAAAGTATGCTATTCTCGCTTTTGATGAAATTTAGCCAAGTTAGTTGGTCTCTACGCCAATTCATTTAAGATTTTTATGGAGTTTATAGTACTATGGCATCAATTCACATAGGTATAAGAGATTAAACAGTTCAAATTTTCAAATTTCCTGGCCAAATATGTATAGTGAGTTTAAAGCGTAGTGGTGGCTCCTATTCATGATTCTCCAGTAATCACGAATCTCATGTGTTCATGAGAGTATACAATTATGCTGATTTTTTGCATATCCCTCTGATTCTATTTGATCTATTGCTCGAGCGGTGGAAACAATTAATAAAATCAAGGTTGCCACCTTGATATGAACTCCGGTCCTATTGTGTACATACATTTGTCAGTATAAACTAAGAATTGTAAACTGTAGAAAGGCAATTCGTCCGATAGACCGGCTTCTTCCTTATTTGAAGCTAAACATGACCTGTCCAGAATTTGCAACGGACAGGGCTCGAACTTGAGCACATCTGCTTCCGAGTCTGTTGCACTAACCACTAAGTCACCCTGATCTAACTTACTAATAACTGTTCATCAATTATGAAAAAGTTTCATATATATAATAATTACTCTCAACTGAATAGTTTAGTTAAATTCTTACTTTAATCAAGGTTACGATCTTGATATTAATTCTTGTTTTACTGATGAATTCACAGTGCACACCTGATTTTACTGAGTTTAATATAGAGCAGGGGTACAAAATTCTCTCATACACAATGGAAACAACCCCTCCCTAAATATATAAACAAATGAAGGCCAGATCACAATAACACACTGATGAACAAAGATTTGTTGCACAACTTAATAATCTGATGACACTTTAAGCGTAGACTTTGGTGATTACAACAAAGGTTTTTTTGTAATAAGTTTAGCTGGTGTTAATAGAGCGCACAAAATAATTTGGTTAACGAGTGCCGAATATCTGATCTATATGCATTCGACCAGAAAATGAGGTAGTGTCAGTGCAGCAAGTTATCTTGGGCGCAAAATGAGTAGATTGGCTTTAGGTATTATCAGGAATTTTCCACTTTGGATGAAACGAAGTGGAAACAATGCTGCTTTATTTTATGTTACAGCATACACAGGAGGGTAGATATAGCCATAATAGTGTGAAACACTTTAACTGGTTTTAAGATAGTTTATTAAGAAAATTTCGCCCCCAATGGAAATTGCCAAGGTAAGTTAATAGCTGATTTTATTTCGACATAATATTGCATACATTTCTTAAAATATTATAGGAGGGAATTATTTGATCAACATATTTCGAAACCAAAAAAATTGTCTAAGTGTCAGGCCCTCATGTTTACCAAAAACAATAAAGTTTAAATGAAGTCAAAATGGACAAACTTTCATAAAACTTACGTAGCTAAATTTTCCAATATTTGGAATAAAATTGAGCCCAACATCTATACCACTCATAGTAACAAATTAGTTCAGTTATGACCAGAAGGATAAAACAAAGGAGATTGTACCGTCTTATTATCCCACATTCTTCTACCAAATATATAGTGGTTAAAGGGCGTAATATCAGCTCTACTGATGAGTCGCCAGTAAGCACGAAATAAATGTGCATGAGGTTATACTTTTCGTTCATGCTGCCTTTGGTTTATCCTTCTGGTCACAACTGAAGTAATTTTTTACTAGGTTCGCAAAACCTAATACATACTTGCATATATATTAGTTCTTCGCAACAAACAGTATTTAACTGTAATATATTGAATTGAATGATGTCATGCTTACCGCGAAATGTGATAACTGATATCGATGAAGGCCAGAGTGTATGATTTAACTGGAGTAACAGGTGTTCGGAAATTGTTGTAATTCTCAATTTGGGTGAACTTTAGCATAAATTTATATCCATCAGGTTGGTATCATGTACCGACTCGGAAACCATAGTGTTAGTATCCGGTACTCATCGATTTCAAAAAAGGTATCAGTTACTAACACAATGGCCATAGTGTTAGTATCCTTTACAGACTCGGTATATATATTATATAGTGTGAGTTAACATTGAAGTCGTATTGTCGTTGACTTCAGATTATGTTAGCTTCACTATTACAGGTTTACACATTCGTCTAGGAGATTGTACCGTCCTATTATTCCACATTCTTCTACCAAATATATAGTGGTTAAAGGGCGTAATACCGGCTCCTACTGATGAGTCGCCAGTAAGCACGAAACGAATGTGCATGAGATTATACTTTCCGTTCATGCTGCCTTTGGTTTATCCTTCTGGTCACAACTGAACTAATTTGTTACTAGGTTCGCAACACCTAATACATACTTGCATATATATTAGGTCTTCGCAACAAACAGTATTTAATCTATACCGCTCATTGTCATCTCACAGACGAACATCAAAAACATAGTAAACGGAAGCATTAATTATCTATTGACGAGAAATTGAGAAACCATAAATATAACTAGTTTATATATTATTTGCCGACATCACGACCATGTCGTCCGAAATGTACATGAATAATATGTAAATCCCAAACCAGACGTCGAGAATATAGTTCATCAAATCTTTTAAATCTAATTATACAATAACGATAATAAAAGCATCTAAATATAACAAAAAATCGGAAAATTGAATTTTATTAAGCACTACATATTGTAAACTATTCTTTTAGAAGAAGAAACAATTTGGGTTTTGCGAGTGTTGACAACCATACTTTGCACCAAGTTTTCGAACTTGAGATAAGCAGCAACCAAAATATATTCAACAAATCGACCAACATAGAAAAATTATAGTCCGTCACATCTCCTGACGATTTGACTTTGGAAGGTTAGTACCAGAGCCACAAACTTACATAAGGTAAGGAAATTTTTTATATACGGCTCACACCCATAATATTCCTGTATATAATGTACATGAATGGAAATACCAGAGCATAAATTCAATGGGGTCAGGAATATAAATTTTCATATCATTCGCAAAACTAATATAAGTTATACAATTAAACAATCTATGACTGTGTGAGTTTTGATAAATTTTTCTTAAATAACGTTTAAGAACTTTAAATGTACGACAATCTAATTTCTAAGCTAGTCACACATCATTGTAATAATACCGTCAGTCTAATTACTGAAATGTTCTGAACTTCTATGGTCACCACGAAAAATCATTTAATGAATATTTATGTAAATTTGTGTGCGAAAAATTAGCATAGTATAGTATATATCATTAGTATAAATTGTTTCGTACTTAATAACAAAAATCTCTTCAAATATAATAAGAAGAATATGCTGAAGTCAGCGTTTCGTCCTTTGTACCGATTTTTTAGGAGGGGCAGGCACAAGGTCCCAAATACACAAAACGTTTGTTTGAACGGAAAGTATAATCTCGAGCACATTTGTATCATGCTTACTGGCAACTCAGCAAAAGTAGCTGGTATTACGATCTTTACCCACTTATTATTTGGATGAGGAATGTGCGAAAATAGGACGGTACAATTTCCCAAACAGAGTCTAGCCCTGCAGTATCATAATTTGGGTATTGGGTAATGGCACAATAGCCATAATTGTTGATATGTTTCTCTGATTGAGAGATATATATATATATATATATATATATATATATGTACATATATACAAGTTGGTTTAAATTAGCATTTCGGAGCATACCTATAATGTTAGCTCAAAACTGTAAGTTTCAAATTCACAGCAGCGTCCTATTTTCTCAGATTATATATATATATATATATATATATATATATATATATATATATATACATATATATATATCGTTTCTCCGCTACAAACAGTTTTTAACTGTTATATATTTATTTGGATTAAAGTTAGGCTTGATTGATTAACCTTGTATTTAACTTCTTTTTTTGGTTTTCCTAAGTGTTATTTCGCAATCTTTGAGTGTGAGTCGGTAGCTCCCCCATATCAAACTTAATTAAAAGTTTATTTTTACTATTTAAATTTTTGCTAGTTGTTGAAATAAATATTATTTATAAAAATATTGTACCAATTTGTGGAACATTTTTTGCCTACGTCCTTTCGTGGATTTCATTATTTTTTCTTGCACAGTTTCTGTTTTGATAGATTGGTGATGCAATGCGGTCGTTGTTTGAGATCAAGTTTGATTATTTTGCTCTTAACATTGTTCATGCCTTGATAATTTTAGAAATCACGTTCAGCACACTTGATTTGTCATTATAAAGCTTCTTGAGTTTATGCGGAAATCGGGAAGCAAAGGAACACAGGTACATTTGGTTTTTGTCATGAATACATATAATCACATTCTAGAACGAATGCGGACCGACGGAGAATTCCGGTGCATAATTCTTCTGGCTAGTCAACTATGATGCCATTAGCTGAATCAGTTGCTTACATTGCCAAGGACGCTGGAACGTTTAACCTCAATCACAATAGTTTCGTGCTTACTGGCCACTCATTAGTAGGAGCCGGTATAAGGTCCTTAACCCACTATTTATTTTGGTGAGGCATGTGGAAAAATTGGACGATACAATCTTGCACATGTTTTTGTAAACCTGTAGAAGTGGAGCTGGCTTCATATATATATATATATATATATATATATATATATATATATATATATATCAGTCAGTATTATTGCAATAAAACCCTATGGTTGCCTAATCGGTACATGGTCCTTACACAATGGATTACAAATATGCCGAATTTCATCAGAACTCAGAATTATAACTAATTATTTACTCTAGTTAACCCAGAAAATCCATAGACCCTGGCCTTGATCGGTATCAGTTATCAAATTTCGCAGTATTCATGACATCATTCAATTAAACAGTTAGATACTGTTTTTGGCGGAGAACTAACATATATGCAATTGTGTATTAGATGATGCACGCCTAGAAAGTAGGATAAACCAAGGACAGCATGAACGGAACCATTAATACCATGTAAACAAGTAAACTGAAATTGGACCGGAGGGATTTTTCAAAGTTAGCGCTAACAAAACATGCGTTTCGTGCTTATTGTTGTCTCATCAGAAGGAGCCACAACTTGACCATAAACTCACTTTATACTGCGTCGAGCAATGTTGGCTAGAGTGACTGTGCAGTCTTATATACGCATGTGTAGCGTAGCAGTAGTAGAGTCTCTAACCCTGGTCATCTAATACTTTAGTTTCGATTTTGGAGAAAATATTTTTTAACTTCAGCAAAACTCCATCCAATCTTATTATTGTGCATTTACAATTATCATTGACTTAATTTCATATTGATGCTTTCCTTTTTCCATTCTCCTTGGCGGCGATTTATGATCGTGTCGACGTACCATGGTCAATGTATCCAAAAAATGTTGCTACGACGTCCACGTACGGTTAGGAATGTTGTCGGATTAGAAAATTTTCACTCGTATTGTTTTTAAAATTTAGTGCAATTTATATTTACTTCATTGGTAACATCATGCTTTTATTGTTATTTATTATTAACACAATCTGTTATGTTGTTACATTATTTAATTATACTGCTCCATAAAAGTACCATTGTTTTATTCATAAATTCTAAAGGATTTTTTACCTATTGTCCCACATTCATTGAGCAAATATATAATGGATAAAGGGCATAATACTAATTCCTCCTGAAGTTTCGCCAGTAAGCACGAAACGAATGTGCACATGAGATTATACCTTTCGTTCATGCCGGCTTTAGTGCACCATTTTGGTCTTATTTCAACTAACTTGTTAGTATATAAAAGTTAGATAGCGTTTAGAGTGGAGAATTAATATATATGCAATTGTGTATTAGCTATTGCGCAACTAGTTACAAATTTGTTCAAATATGACCAGAAAGATAGACCAAAGACAGCATGAACGGAATGTATCTTCTCATTTACTGTTGTTTCGTACTTACTAGCGACTCATCAGTAGGGGCCGGTATTATGCCATTTTATCACCATATATTTTGGTGAGGAATGACGAATAACAGGAAAGTATAATCTCCTATACGAATGTGTAATCTGCAGTAGCGAAGCTAACTTCATATGTTTTCGACAACAATATATAGTGCAAGTATATATTAGGTGTTGCGAACCTAGTAACAAATTAGTTCAGTTGTGACCAGAAGGATAAACCAAAGAGAGCTTGAACGGATAGTATAATCTCATGCACATTCGTTTCGTGCTTCCTGGCGACTCATCAGTAGGAGCCGGTATTACGCCCTTAACCACTATATATTTGGGTGAAGAATGTGGGATAATAGGACGGTACAATCCCCTACACGAATGTGTAATGTAATGTGTGAAGCTAACATCGTATAGTCTACGACAATGCGACTTCAACGCTAAGTCACACTATATAATATATATACCGAGTCTGTAAATGATACTAACACTATGGCTATTGTGTTAGTAACCAATACCAACATTATCGCACCGAAAAGATACATGGCAATAATACTATGGTTTTCGAGTCGGTACATGGTACCAACTTGATGGATATCAATTTATGCTATAGTTCACAATTTCTGAACACCTATTACTCCAGTAAATCCATACACTCTGGCCTTGATCGATATCAGTTATCACATTTCACGAAAAAAATTAAATCTTTCAATTCAAAATATAACAGACAAATAATGTTTGTTGCAGAGAACTAATATATATGCAATTATGTATTAGGTGTTGCGAACTTAGTAAAAAATTTGTTCAGTTGTGACCCAAAGGGTAAACCAAAGGCAGTATGAACGGAAAGTATTGTCATGCACATTCGTTTCGTGCTTACTGGCGACTCATAAGTAGGAACCGGTATTACGCCCTTATCGATCAAGGCCAGAGTTTATGGATTTACTG
Source organism: Eudiplozoon nipponicum (assembly GCA_029291075.1). NCBI lineage: Eukaryota > Metazoa > Platyhelminthes > Monogenea > Mazocraeidea > Diplozoidae > Eudiplozoon > Eudiplozoon nipponicum. The sequence continues at coordinate 19,437 of JAQBSW010007239.1, forward strand.
GAGTAACAGGTGTTCAGAAATTGTTGTAATTCTCAATTTTGGTGAACTATAGCACAAATTAATATCAATCATATTGGTACCATGTACCGACTCGAAAACCATAGTGTTAGTACCATGTAACTTTTCGGTACAATAATGTTGGTATCGGTAACTAACACATTAGCCATAGTGTTAGTATCCTTTACAGACTCTGTATATATATTAAATAGATTGAGTGACGGTTGAAGTCGCATTGTCGTAGACTATACGATGTTAGCTTCACTATTGCAGGTTTTTACATTCGTCTAGGAGATTTTACCGTCCTATTATCCCACATTCATCACCCAAATATATAGTGGTTAAGGGCGTAATACCGGCTCCTACTGATGAGTCGCCAGTAAGCACGAAACGAATGTGCATGTGATTATACTTTCTGTTCATGCTGCCTTTGATTTATCCTTCTGGTCACAACTGAACTAATTTATTACTAGATTCGCAACACCTAATACATACTTGCATATATATTAGGTCTTCGCAACAAACAGTATTTAACTGTTATATATTGAATTGAATGCTTATCGCGAAATATGATAACTGATATATATTAAGGACATAGTGTATGGATTTACTGGAGAAACAGGTGTTCAGAAATTGTTGTAATTCTCAATTTCGGTGAATTATAGCATAAATTAATATCCATCATGTTGGTAACATGTACTGACTGGGAAACCATAGTGTAAGTACTATGTACCTTTTCGGTACAATAATGTTGATATCGGTTTTTAACACAATAGCCATAGTGTTAGTATCTCTTACGAAATATGTATATATATGTTATATTGTGTAATTTAGCGTTGAAGTGGTATTTTAACTCATTCTAAATCGAAAGAAGCAATTACAAGTTCGTATAGTCTCTATCATTGCAACTTTAAGGCAAATTTAGCATATAAAGAAAGTTTACGCACTGCATAGTTCAAGCTATAATTTAATTTAAATCGCACATAAGAAGAATCACAATTATAAATACACGGAACTCCAGAAAATGTCTTTAACACCGTCCTTAAACGATAGCACTTATCAAATTTCACTTTAATCATGACAACATTCATTGAAATATGTAGTCAATTTAATGAAAACTGGTGATAACAATTATTTAAATATATTACAGTTAAATACTGTTTGTTGCGAAGAACTAATATATATGCAAGTATGTATTAGGTTTTGCGAACCTAGTAACAAATTAGTTCAGTTGTGACCAGAAGGATAAACCAAAGGCAGCATGAACGGAAAGTATAATCTCATGTACATTCGTTTCGTGCTTACTGGCGACTCATCAGTAGGAGCCGGTATTACGCCCTTCAACCACTATATATTTGTTAGAAGAATGTGGAATAATAGGACGGTACAATCTCCTAGACGAATGTGTAAATCTGTAATAGTGAAGTTAACATAATCTAAAGTCAACGACAATGCGACTTCAATGCTAACTCAAACTATATAATATATATACGGAGTCTGTAAAGGATACTAACACTATGGCTATTGTGTTAGTAACTGATCCCTTTTTTAAAATCGATGAGTACAGGATACGAACACTAAGGTTTCCGAGTCGGTACATGATACCAACCTGATGGATATAAATTTATGCTAAGTTCACCCAAATTGAGAATTACAACAATTTCCGAACACCTGTTACTCCAGTTAAACCATACATCTTGGCCTTCATCGATATCAGTTATCACACTTCGCGGTAAGCATGACATCATTCAATTCAATATATTACAGTTAAATACTGTTTGCTGCGAAGAACTAATATATATGCAAGTATGTATTAGGTTTTGCGAACCTAGTAACAAATTAGTTCAGTTGTGACCAGAAGGATAAACCAAAGGCAGCATGAACGGAAAGTATAATCTCATGCACATTCGTTTCGTGCTTACTGGCGACTCATCAGTAGGAGCCGGTATTACGCCCTTTAACCACTATATATTCGGTAGAAGAATGTGGAATAATAGGACGGTACAATCTCCTAGACGAATGTGTAAACCTGTAATAGTGAAGCTAACATAATCTGAAGTCAACGACAATACGACTTCAATACTAACTCACACTATATAATATATATACCGAGTCTGTAAAGGATACTAACACTATGGCTATTGTGTTAGTAACTGATTCCTTTTTTGAAATCGATGAGTACCGGATACTAACACTATGGTTTCCGTGTCGGTACATGATACCAACCTGATGGATATAAATTTATGCTAAAGTTCACCCAAATTGAGAATTACAACAATTTATTTAAATATAGTTTGCGATCTTGGTATAAACACCTGTTTGGGAACTCATCAAATGCTATACCGAATTTGCCGCTGACAAAGCTCAAACCTGGGCACGTCTGATTCGGAATCTGTTGCGTTTAAGCACTGAGCCACCTTGCGGCAGATTAATCAAGATTAGATCGTAGCTAATTTACAGTAGTTAATACGAATATTGAGATAGCTTTCGAAGTGAGTGGACGAATGAGCAACCAGCCATCACGAAGATAAACTCAACGTGTCTTTGGAAATGCGGAACAGTCGGTTCTTTGTTGAATTGATCGTGCAAAACTACCTCCCAATGAAGATTATCGTGGATACAATCGTGGATATATATATATATATATATATTTATATATATATATATATATATATATATATATAAATATATATTTCTATAAGTATATTTTATCAATCTATTGAGATATATGTGTTATAAATTATAGTGTGAACTATCTCTAAATTTATGTTAAAAGGTTAGTTACAAGATTGAAGCTGTATTGATTTAACTGTCGTCCCATCCAGCGAAACAGCTTTCTTCTTGACAAATATAGTCATGTGTTTTGCTACCAAGTTTTTATTACAACTGACTCTTGTTTCTTTCCAGTTGAATAACTTCAGCATTTACGCCGAGATAGAATCGAAATAGCAGGTTGGCTTATGAACACTTAAACCATAAAATGGAAACAATTATAGAAATCGGAAACAAAGAGATGGCAAAAATTGCTTAACTCCGCCTATCTTATCACAACTAACATCTCTGTTCG
>JAQBSW010007239.1:27500-42167 GCA_029291075.1 Eudiplozoon nipponicum
TGCGCAATGCGCACGCAAGTACGCGTACGCGCAATGCGCATGCGTACGCAATGCGCACGCGTACGCACGCGTACGTGTACGTGTACGCACGCGCATGCGTACGCGCACGCGCACGCGCACGCGTACGCACGCAAGTACGCACGCGTACGCACGCACGCGCACGCGCACGCACGCGTACGCGTACGCGCACGCGTACGCGTACGCGTACGTGCACGCGTACGTGCATGCGTACGCGTACGCGTACGCGCACGCGCACGCGTACGCGCAATGCGTACGCACGCGTACGCAGCCGCGTACGCGTACGCAAGTACGCACGCGTACGCGTACGTACGCGTACGCGCATGCGTACGCGTTAATGCGTACGCGTACGCGTACGTGCACGCGTACGCGCACGCGTACGCGCACGCACGCAATGTACGCACGCGTACGCACGCGTACGTACGCGTACGTACGCAAGTACGCGCAGCGTACGCGTACGCGTACGCAAGTACGCGTACGCGTACGCAGTACGCGTACGTGCGTACGCGTACGTACGCACGCGTACGCACGCGTACGCGCAATGCACGTACGCGTACGCGTACGTGTACGCACGCACGTACGCGCACGCGCACGTACGCATGCGTACGCGTACGCGGGCACGCGGCACGCACGCGTACGCGTACGCGTACGCACGCGTACGCACGCGCACGCGTACGCGTACGTAGTGTATGTGTATGTGTATGTGTATGTGTATGTGTATGTGTATGTGTATGTGTATGTGTATGTGTATGTGTATGTGTATGTGTATGTGTATGTGTATGTGTATATATGTGTATGTATGTGTATGTGTGTATGTATGTGTATGTGTATGTGTATGTGTATGTATGTGTATGTGTATGTGTATGTGTATGTGTATGTGTATGTGTATGTGTATGTGTATGTGTATGTGTATGTGTATGTGTATGTGTATGTGTGTATGTGTATGTGTATGTATGTGTATGTGTATGTGTATGTGTATGTTTTTTTGTTACCTTCTCTTTTTGTGCGTAAATCGTCTTGCAATGTCTATTGTTAAATCCATTGGTTCCTAAATGGATGTCTCATTGTTTATCTTATTCTGTATTCATCCATTTTTGTTAAGTTAGTTTCCTCTAAAATTCTGCCCGTCTTTGTTATTCCTGAGATTACTTTTATGTCGTTAATCATAGTTTACACCAACTGTTGAGTAGTTATGAAATATTAAGCGTTTACGAGAAAACGAGGCCAGTTGCCTAGTTGTCCTCTCAATACTATGTTAATTGTGTTCCAGACAAGCATATATACAATTTACTTTCTTCCATCCCTTCTTTCAATATATATATATATATATATATATATATATATATATATATATATATATATATATATATATATATATATAAATCAAGCTTGCGTCTCCGCAACAACGTATTGAAGACAAGTTAGACAACTGTTCAATTGCGGAAATTGTTAATGTAGTAATGTGTTTATTGAAAATCTCCACTTGTACTAGAATCAGCAGAAGACCACAAAATGGCAGTAGGCCACATTATGTCTAAAATGAACATTCGCATTGTCAGAATTTTTTACTTGCAAAATGCAACAACTGGTGTCTGATATTAAGTACGTATGCGTGTACTGATGTTAGACCCGCTGTACCTGTCTAATTTAAGCTGAATTCTACATGAATGCAAAGGTTACGTTTAAAGGGAGGGGCAAAATGCAGAAAGAAAAGAAAATAAGGATTAAAATACTTTAGTTTTTACGTCGTTCAGTTATTGTTAACATAAAAATACAGTTTATTAGCTCTAACTTGGACGGAGGAAAATTGGTAGGTTAGTCAAAGGAAGTGAAGAATGACGGGTGTATGGGAGAGCATAAGTGAGGAAGGTAGAAATCGAAAATACGAAAGAAGTTAGAAGGGAAATAAAATAAAAATTTAATTAAGATTAATCTAATGAAGTTTTTAGAACGATACTAATTAGAACATTATTATTTAAGGAAACGAACCTTGAAAATTCAAGACAAATAAGGATGGCAGAAGGAAAATTTTAAAAGTAAAATAAATGTTTAATGGAATTTGGATGAAACGAGAATTGTAAAATAGAACGAACTGGAGGAGGAAAGCGTTATAAAGGATAGAGCAATTAACAATATCTAAGGAGCAAAAGTAGGAAAAGTAAAACATTTAGAAGGGAAATGCCTAGAAATAAAATTAAATGAATGGTTATAATCGAAGTAACACAATAAATTAGAGAATAATGACAGTAAGGACGGAAAAATTAATAAAGTTATTCATTAAGAGAAGAACTAATAAAAGAAAGAATGCAGATTGGAGGGAAAAAACAAAAGAAGCTACATTTTGAATTCACGTTGTGCCTGAAAATATGATAAAAGAATTGATAAATTTAATAGAACTGGTCGATCGAACGAAGATAGAAATGAATGAGGAGTGGGTGCTAATAAAGAACATAGACGGAAAATGTTGGCTGATTAAAGCAAATGTACATGCATCTTAGAAGGTAGGTATTGAAAAGGATAATAGATGGATGAAAGAAAATCGAAGAGTGGTAAGATCGAACTAAGAAGATAGTTTATGTAAGTTGCAATAATGGGAGGAAAAAGGAATTTTACGACAAATCAAGTGACTAAATGTTTGAAGGAATAAAACATGAATTGAATGAAGGAAGGAAAATTGAAATACTGAAGGATGAACGGCTATAGTGAAGAAAATATAAATAAAAGGAAGTTAAGGAAGGATGGAATAAATGAAGGAAAGATTGTAGGAGAGTAGAAAGGACAGAAGGAATGAAGGAAGGAGAGTAGTAAGGGCAGAAGGAAGGTTGGAAGGAAGGAATGAAGGGAGGATGGATAGACCAAGAAAGCAATCATAGAAGTAAAAAAGGAAAGAAGGAAGAAAGGTGATGAATGATGGAAGGAAGAGAGGATGGGTAAGAAAGAAAGATTATAAGAAAAAATGTAAGAAGGGAGGAAAGAAAGAAAAATGGAAATAAAGAGGTAGGAATGAAAGAAGGAAGGAAGGAAGGAAGGAGGAAGGAAGGAAGGAAGGAAGGAAGGAAGGAAGGAAGGAAGGAAGAAGGAAGGAAGAAGGAAGGAAGGAAGGAAGGAAGAAGGAAGGAAGGAAGGAAGGAAGGAAGGAAGGAAGGAAGGAAGGAAGGAAGGAAGGAAGGAAGAAGGAAGGAAAGAAGGAAGGAAGGAAGGAAGGAAGGAAGGAAGGAAGGAAGGAAGGAAGGTGCCAAGGAAGGAAGCAAAGGGAAGGAAGGAAGGAAGAAGGAAGGAAGAAGGAAGAAGGAAGGGAAGGAAGGAAGAAGGTAGGAAGGAAAGAAGGAAGGAAGGAAGGAAGGAAGGAAGGAAGGAAGGAAGGAAAGAAGGAAGAAAGGAAGAAAGGAAGGAAGGAAGGAAAGAAGGAAGAAAGGAAGGAAGGAAGGAAGGAAGGAAGGAAGGAAGGAAGGAAGAAAGGAAGAAAGAAAGAAAGAAAGAAAGAAAGAAAGAAAGAAAGAAAGAAAGAAAGGAAGGAAGGAAGGAAGAAAGAAAGGAAGAAAGGAAGAAAGGAAGGAAGGAAGAAAGAAAGAAAGAAAGGAAGAAAGGAAGGAAGAAAGAAAGGAAGAAAGGAAGAAAGGAAGGAAGGAAGAAAGAAAGAAAGAAAGGAAGAAAGGAAGAAAGAAAGAAAGAAAGAAAGAAAGGAAGGAAGGAAGGAAGAAAGAAAGAAAGAAAGGAAGAAAGGAAGAAAGGAAGGAAGGAAGGAAGGAAGGAAGGAAGGAAGGAAGGAAGGAAGGAAGGAAGGAAGGAAGGAAGGAAGGAAGGAAGGAAGGAAGGAAGGAAGGAAGGAAGGAAGGAAGGAAGGAAGGAAGGAAGGAAGGAAGGAAGGAAGGAAGGAAGGAAGGAAGGAAGGAAGGAAGGAAGGAAGGAAGGAAGGAAGGAAGAAGGAAGGAAGGAAGGAAGGAAGAAGGAAGGAAGGAAGGAAGGATAAAGGAAGGGAAGGAAGGAAGGAAGGAAGAAGGAAGGAAGGAAGGAAGGAAGGAAGGAAGGAAGGAAGGAAGGAAGGAAGGAAGGAAGGAAGGAAGGAAGGAAGGAAGGAAGGAAGGAAGGAAGGAAGGAAGGAAGGAAGGAAGGAAGGAATGTAGGTAGGAAGGAAGGAATTTAGAAAAGAAGGAATGATGGAAGTATCAAATCAAAGAAAGATAGAAGAAAGAAAGAACGAACTAAAGTAGGATGGAATGAATGAAGGAAAGATGACAAAGCAAAAGGATGGTGGGAAGGAAGGAAGAATTGTAGAAAGAAAGCAAAGAAAGAAGGAGGAAAGGGAAGAAGGAAGAAAGGATAGATGGAAGAAAGGATGGAAGAAATAAAGGATAATAGGAAAGAGGGAAAAATGTAGAAAAGAAAGAAAGAAGGAAAGGAAAGGAAGAAGGGGAGGAACGATGGAAGAAAGGAAGAAAGGAATGATCGATCGGAATATAAAGAATATAATTAAGGAAAGGAAAAAGTTAAAACGACGGAAGCAGAAAAACTAAAATTAGTGAATGAAGTGTGTTACGGAAGTTAAAATTGTTTCGAAGCTGACAGAAATCATTTTTGAAAAATAATAACGATTAAGTGCATAAGGGAGGCGATTTAGTTTCATGTGCATGGGGTGAAAAGTGAAAATTAAAAGTACAATAGGGATAAGACGCGTATAGGTCATGTTGTTCGAGAAGGGTGGTGGGGAGATGTAATCCGAGAAATAGAGCAAATTGTAATTTAACATGTCCAGTACCCCTGTCTTAATCCATCGTCAGCAGTGTCGATGTTAAACTGCACAATCGAAACAACTGTTGCATTTCTGTTATTGATGCTGTGTGCTGCGATGGTTAAATTTCTCGTATTAGCCCTGCCGACAGGTAGGAATTATTCTGCTAACACTATGCATGCATAACCATTGTCAGTAGCACTAGTTGTATATTTTTAAAAAGCACTACTTTTCGTATCCCTCTTATTATTGTTAACAGTAGTATTAGTACTAGTTGTATTAGTAGAAGTAGTATAGTAGTAAAAAGAAATGATACTAAGGGCTAGTGCCATTTTTTTAAAAACAAAACAACTAGTAAAAGCGCATTAACGGAAATGACTTGATTCTGTATTTTGCCAGATTGTGTGTGTATTAGTGTGTTTAAGAAATGGATGTATGTGAACATGTGTCTTGCTGATTGTTTTCATGACCGTTCCCGAATACTTGCACACGAAAGAGAATAAATTTGCATCATAAACAAGTGATGAAAACGTCGACTATGCTAAATAGAATAATCACGACGAAGGCGATGATGTTGATGATGATTGTGATGATGATGACAACGACGTCGATGTGGATGACGCTAATAATAATGATGATGGCGACAAAGAGGAAGCTGTCGATGATAGTGTCGGTAATGATGATACTGATTTTGATGATGCTGATTTTTTTGTTGTTGTTGCTATTGATGATGATGATGATAATGTTGTTGTTGTTGATGATGATGATGATGATGATGAAGACGAAGTAAATGATGATGATGATGATAATTATGAAGAAGAAGAAGTAGATGATGATGATGATGATGATGATGATGATGATGATGAAGAAGAAGAAGTAAATGATGATGATGATGAAGAAGAAGAAGAGGAAGTAGAAGAAGAAGAAGAAGATGATGACGATGATGATGATGATGATGAAGAAGAAGATGATGATGATGATGATGATGATGATGAAGAAGAAGAAGAAGAAGAAGAAGAAGAAGATGATGATGATGATGATGATGATGATGATGATGATGATGATGATGATGATGATGATGATGATGATGATGATGATGATGATGATGATGACGATGACGATGACGATGACGATGATGATGATGATGATGATGACGATGACGATGACGGCGAGGATGATGATGATGATGATGATGATGATGATGATGATGATGATGATGATGATGATGATGATGATGGTGGTGGTGGTGGTGATGGTGATGATGATGATGATGATGAACAATGAGAATGAAGATAATGTTGATATTGACATTGAAAATGTTCATGATGATGATGAAGACTAGGAGGAGGAATATGATGATGACATTCACTTTTTAAACCGTATAGGTTGCATGCCATAGGTAAGTGAAACTTTCGACAATTTACATGAAAAAGTTCTTGTTTAATTATCCTTTCAAAATATGAAGATTAAACACCATTCACAAAACGATTTGACACGTAATTTCCGGTGCAAATAGAGAAAGAGGAGAGATTTCATGAAACAAATCGACCAGAAATCAAACAATATTAATATTTCGTTACAATTTGTTAAATGGTTACAAAGCCTGTTTATACACACGTGATCAGTCATTTTGGCGATCTATAACTGCAGTAAAACTTTCAAGTTGATGCATTAATCTATGTTTATTCTGTACTTCAGAGAGCTAATATATATGATATCATGTATTAGGCTTTGCGTACATAAAAACAAGTTAATTCAAATAGAACCAGATGGATAGGAAAAAAATAGGCATTAATAATGGTGTAATCTCGTGTATTCATGTACTCTATTATTTCCAATGACAACTCAATAGGTGACAGCACTGCGACACAAAACTAATATATCCATTTTGTAAAAAATTGAGATATTTTGACAATGCAGTCTTCTAGACGTGTGTGTATTTAAAGAACTGTGTAGTCAGCTTCATGTTATATCTTCGATAAAGGCAACCTATTATACACGCAATAAAACGTATCTGTAAAATTTACCAAATTTGAAATTTAGTCATCACGTATTGCTCAGAATTTCTGTGGACAGGGCTCGAAATTTGACACGTCTGTTTCGAATTTTGTTGATCTAACCACTGAGCCATCCTACGGCAGGTTAACCAAGATTAGATTGTACCTAAATGCCAGTAGTTAGTACGGATGGAGTGTCCGAGCCCTGTCCGCGCCAAATTCTGGAAAATACATGATGAGTTCCCAATAAGAACGAAACTGTTCTACTGGATGGATTGTCTTTTCTACACTATACAATTCTTAGTTTAGGCTGACAAATTTATGCGCAAAGTGGACCATTTGTTTTAAATGTATGAGTCTGTGGGATATTACCATCTCAACTGACCGATTACATAGTGCAATTTGTGTACAGTTCCGTATCCTACGGACGTACTCCAGCGAAATGAATTAAATTCGTTGAAGCATTTACAAATTCTGGTTTTAGTGTCTTCGAGTTATCATCTGCAGCATATAATGCCTTATTTCATACTAGGTACGCATTGCCAAATTCTTATATGTCGCGTAGTCAGAACTACGTTCGAATGAATAAAATAAATATTGCAAATTTGCTCTTTCTTAGGTTCGTAATTAGTGTCATAAATAAAGCAGTTGTGGTCCGGTTAAATAGAAAACAGAACAGAACAAATTATCTTGCAGAACAGTGCAAAATTTATGTAAGCACTAACAGGATTAGTTTGGCAGTATGCTAATTGTTCCATGGTAATAAATATTAAATTAAAACCAGCTTATAAACAAAATGTATATAAACGGAAAAATTAAAATAAATAACAAAGTATATAGCTTAAGTCGAATGTGATAGAAAACGTCCATAACACATGAAGACATCTAATAGTGTGCTGATATGCTAACAGTAGAAATAATTATTCAAATGCTGTTTACGACATTCAGAATACCTTCATTACCATTGTATTAAAAGAAATTACAAAACAGCAAAACCACCGTCAGTCACACGTGCCTACGCATTTAGACATTCCATGCTCGTTAGGCGTGCGCGACGTTTAGCTCACTAACGAGGATCAAATCGCATTGCATATTAATTGTATGGATAACTAGATTGGCGACAGTAATTTTTAGCACTCATCAAATAATTTCTATTTCAGTGAAGCTGCTATCTGTACAATTATTATGCAGTCACGAACATGAAATTTTTTCGCCATTCGATACACGCTTTAACAAATCATTAGAGGCGCGAGTGTGTTACGATTCTGCACACGGATGTTTGCTTTCCGTCGTACTATTATGATGCCTATAGAATATCGAAATGCAACAGTACGTGAGTGCATGAATTTACTGGAGTAACAGGTGCTCAGAAATAGGTGTAATTCTCAATTTTAATGAACTTTAGCATACATTGAAATTCATAGTGTTGGTACCATGTTCCGACTCGGAAACCATAGTGTTAGCACCATGTACCTTTTTGGTACTATAATGTTGGTATCGGGTACTGACACAATAGCCATAGTGTTGGTACCTCATACAGACGTGGTTTATATATTATGTATAGTGAGTTAGCTTTAAAGTGGCATTGTCGAAGACTTTAGATGAAGTTAGCTTCACTATTGCAGGCCTACACATTCGTATAGGAGATAGTACCGTCCTATTTTCCCACATTCCTCACCCAAATGTGTAGTGGATCTAGAGCATAATACGGGCTTCCACTGGTGAGTCGCCAGTAATCACGAAACAAATGTGCTCGAGATTATACTTTCTGTTCATGCTGTCTTTGATTTATCCTTGTGGTCATATTTGAACTATATTGTTACCAGGCAAGCAACACCTAATACATAATTTCATATATATTACTCTCCGCCAGAAACAGTATCTAACAGTACGTGGGATTGTCTGTGCGACAGGCTAGAAAAATATGATTTATTTTTGTTTTGAACTCGCAAACACCTTTTAGAGAAATGTTATCAACAAACGTGCAAGCAATGATTGTTGAAATATAAAGAAACTTTGAGTCAACAATTAAAAAATTATGTCAATTACAATATGATTAAATTTAATATAAATGTAACATAATTATTATTGTTAAAAGAGGAAACCATAAGATTGAAGGAATGTCCTTGTTGCGATACTGAATTAATTGAAATTACCTGATCTGCGTTTTGACTAACGCAGATCAGGTAATTTAAACCATTAGATTAATTTTTTAAATCAAGTTTGCGAGCTTGAAGTAAACTCCAAATTCCTTGATGTTTAACCAGTCGTCTAACAACATGGAAAAACTACCGTAAACGACGATTCGTTTACTTCAAGCTTGCAAACTTGATTTAAAGAATTGTTACCATCACCCTCGCAATCAATGATTGTTTAATTGCATTGACCATACATTGGTTTGGAACCCATTCAAAATAAATTAACGCCAAATTTTCTGTTTAAATGCATCATTTAATCTCGAATTTTGATATTCATCTGTTAGGAGAGCCAACATACGTATATTTAGTCCATTATCTTATAGATGTTTGCCGTAGTATTAATGGTAAACAAGCTGACCCTTAAGAGAAACTTAAATATAATACAACTGTAATGTAATTTAATACACTATACAATTCTTAGTTTATAGTTGTAAACAATCAGCTATTGCGCATCAGTAAGTATGACTGACGGTAGTTTCGCTATGTTGCTCGGCAGCCGGTTAAATACAATGGGATTTGTGTTTACTTCAAGTTCGCAAACTTGATTTAAACAAAGTTAAATAGTCGGTCATGAATAAGTATGATTAGAAAATGATAAAAATTTACACCAAATGTAGCATAAAATGAAATGCATATTCGCGACTCCTCTGTCGGGAATATGATCGAGAAGAATTTGACCGACTAATCGCAGATTGCTAAATTAAACCTGCGTAATTTGATGACAATATGGAATACGCACACATTTGTTTTAATTTATAACAGTCTTTAGTAGACAGGAGTAAACGCTATCGATTGGATGACAGAAACACTCTAGTTCAAGCAGTTGTCAGTACAATTTAAGAATAAATTTGCAAGACGTTTTGTGTTTTCTTGCTCTGTTTAACAGGATGATTTACGTCATTCTTCCTCACTTCCTCTCCTAAAGCATTAAATACACAGACACAATCTAAGCGCTGATATATAAATATATATATATTTATATATATATATATATATATATATATATATATATATATATATATATATATATATATATATATATATGCACATTTAAATGTAGAATGTCAATATTATACTTACATATTTAACCAGTCACCTACTAGATAGTGATTATAATTAATCTGCAAATATTTTTCTTCATGCTAAAGTTGTGCATTTTCACCAACAGGTAAAGTGACCTTAAAAGATGGTCCCTTCGAAACAGTTAACCATTAATTTGATTATTAGGAAATTTTGAATGTAAGCATGGGGTTATTTCTGGCTAAAATAAGAAATGCCTAAATTTAGTCTCCACCAACCGAATTGTATTTGAACAGGGACCAAATAGGTCAATATTTCGAAAAGCCGAAAGATTATATGATTAAACATTAATTGATTTCGCGGGTGGTGGTAACAATTCTTCAAATCAAGTTTGCGAACTTGAAGAAAACACCAATCCCATTGTGTTTAACCAGTAATCGATCTACATATATTTAAACGTATCTGAACTAATTTGTTACTAGGTGCGCAACACCTAATATCAAATTGCATATATGTTAGTACTCCGTCACAAACGGTTTCTAACATAGCAAAACTACTGTTTTGCTCTATTGTTCGACGACTGATTAAATACAATTGGATTGGTGTATAGTGCGCAAACTTGATTTTAAGTAAGACGAATGATTGTTTTTTTTTAAATTTTATCTACCTAGAAAGTTTAATAGTTCTAATTCTGTGATATGCCCAATTTAATACATAAATTGTTTGATGATACAAAGAAAAAGAATAGCATTTATTAAAAAAATGTCTATATATTGTACTTCGCTTCTATCCTACTGCGAAACTCAAATATATGTTGGAGCTCGAATTAGGATTGCAACCAGAAACATTGCAATTTCTTTTTTATGATACGTTTACGATAATTTGTAGTGTATTATTAAAATAGTCATGTCGTTTCGCTGTAAATTATTACCTTCATTGTCATTTCAGCACAGTTCATCTATATTTTAATCTATTTTAACTACGTTTATAAGGTTATGAAATACAAATTTGGAAGTATTATTTTGAAAATATGCCACGAAAGATCTCTAAACTCTTAAGATTAATTATTTTTGAACTTATATAAAACATAAATGCACTTGAATTTATTATCAATATCTGTCTTGATTCTATAATAGCATCATCTCGCTAACTGGCATGGTCTTGTGTAAAAAAATGAACAGTGTTGTCTAATAGGACTATTCAGTATAAAGTGACACGAATGTTATCTACATGAATCTGAATATAGCAAAACATTGATGTGTACGTTAAGAATTTCGTGATTGGTATAATCATCAAATCGCCGAGAATAAGGAGCATCTCCGTAAACTAATTGATCGAGGTTTCCATCTCTTCCGTCATTATTGAAAACCTCTAAGAATTTATTCAACAAGAATTGCAGTTTCACATCTTATACAATGTTTAGGCTATAGTCTGAGTCCTGTCATAATGCTTCAAATACCCAGCAAGAGTCAATAATTTATCAAATGAAAAACTATACCTTTATTTAAATCAAGTTTGCGAGCTAGAAATAAACACCAATCCCATTTTGTTTAACTAGTCGTCAAACAACATAGCAAAACTGCTGCCAGTTGGGGGCAATGACGCGTTTCGACCTTCCATGATCATCAAAAAAAGTAAAAAGGCAAACTGACTAGCGAGGATCGATCGGCATTGCATAAATATTGAAAACAAAAAATTAGAAATGCATCTGTCACGGCTTTAATAGCCACGCACACATTATACCTGAATACCACAATCAGCGCAATCAATTAATTTTTAATTGTACTGTCTATACATATATATATATATATATATATATATATATATATATATATATATGCGTGTGTGTGTGTTTGTGTGTATTAGTGTGGCGAAAGATACAAATAGCTAATGTTCGTGACTGCATAGAAATTTTGCAACCCAGATTTTCAGGCAGGTACATTATATGCAAGACTACTAGAGTTGAGAGCCGCATATCTAAATTTGCTTTCCATATATATGCAATGCGGTTTAATCCTCGCTAGTCAGTTTTCCGTCGTACTCTGATGATGATCATGGAAGGTCGAAACGCGTCAGTGCGTGCGATTGGCGGTAGTTTTGCTATGTTGTTCGACAACTGGTTAAATATAATGGGATTGGTGTTTACTTCAAGCACGCAAACCTGATTTAAAGAATTGTTACCACCACCCACGCAATCAATTAATGTTTTAAAAACTATGCAATTCGTATTAAAAAAATGTAAAGGATAATCTTTAATACGTTGTATAGCATAATTACCTTGCTTATCCAAACGTAAAAATTGATCTAAGCAATGTTTACAATCGTCTATGGTAACAATGTTTGTTTTGGTGGTATTGCGCTGTCTGCATTTACTGAAGAAGCTGAAATTGCTTTAATGGCTTAAGTTCCGTAGTCGTAATAGAAATTAAATTGTCTGATACCCAGCATGTCCTGATTCACACGAAACAGGTACATTTAACTACTATTGAGGTGCCGTTCTTATTTGCAGCATAACTCGTCTGTATACGCGAAAAAAAACTAGAACAAATTCATATCAATTCTTTAAATCAAGTTTGCGTGCTTGAAGTAAACACCAATCCCATTGTATTTAACCAGTCATCGAACAACATAACAAAACTACCGCCAGCTGCAACGCACTATGTTGTTCGATGACTGGTTAAATACAATGGGATTGGTGTTTACTTCAAGCACGCAAACTTGATTTAAAGAATTGTTACCACCACCCGCGCAATCAATTATTGTTTAAATTCATATCAACACAGGTACAATGCGAATTCGCTTACATCATTTGATGCGATTTATAAAAAAAAATACCTCAGAAACACTTGATGGCATATTAATAAATTACAAGATGTATTGTACTCGCAACGCCGAATTATTCTTTAATAACTTCCTTAGAGCTATCAAAATAGTAGCCATGACATCAATTTACATTTTGAAATTAAGATTCTGTTAAGTAAGCGAATTGTATTATTTCTTTATTTTTCTGCTAACTTTTATGAATAAACTATCAGTTTAGTTGCATTAACATTTATGGACATCACAACGTGGTTAAGTATACTGGATTTGCAAATTGTTTAGCAAGTACAGGAGCCTGGGAAAGCAAATAGGAAACACAAAACTTGGGATTCGTGCGTCAATAATAGTCTCTGCAGCTAAAGTAAAATACTTAAATATGTCTCAGGTGTCGTTGCATTTTGTTAACATGAATTGGTATTTGATAAATTTGATAAAAGCATGGAATATGTCACATTTATGGAAATCGAACAAGGCGTTTGAGTAACATACTGTTTGTTGCGGAGAAATAATATATATGCAATTATGTATTAGTTGCTGCACACCTAGTAATAATATAGTTCTTTTATGACCTGAAAGATAAACCAAAGACAGCATGAACGAAAATTATAATCTCATGCACATTCGTGTCGTGTTTACTAGGGACACATCAGTACGATCCGTTATTACACCCTTTACTCACTATATATATATATAAATTAGTAAGGAATGTGGGAAAATAGGACGGTACAATCTCCTAGACGAATTTGTAAACCTGCAGAAGTGAAGCTAACACCATATAAGGTCTTGACAATGCGACTTCGACGCTAACTCACTTTATATAATATATATAACGAGTCTGTAAAGGATACTAACACTATGGCTATTGTGTCAGAACCCGATGCCAGCATTATATTACCGAAAAGATGCACGGTACTAACATTGTAGATGCCGAGTCGGTACAAAGTACCAACACAATGGATTTCCATGCATGCCATAGTTAAAGGAAACGGAGAATTACAAATATTTCTGAACACATGTTACTCCAGTAAACCTATACATTCTGGCCTTGATCAATATAGTTTATCACATTTCGCGATAATCATGACATCATTCAATTAAATATATAACAGTTAGATACTGTTTGTTGCGGAAAACTAATATATATATATATATATATATATATATATATATATATATATATATATATATATATATATGCAATTAGGTATTGGGTGTTGCGCACCTAGTGACAAATTAGTTCAATTATGACCGGAAGGATAAACCAAAGAGAGCATGAACGAAAAATCTAATATCTTGCACATTTAACAATAATTGATTGCGCGGGTGGTGGTAACAATGCTTTAAATCAAGTTTGTGAGCTTGAAGTAAACACCGACCCCATTGTATTTAACCAGTCTTCGAACAACATTGCGGCTGGCGTTAGTTTTGTTATGTTGTTCGAAGACTGGTTATCAATAGAGTCGGTGTTACTCAAGCTTCAAACTGATTCGCACATCCTCATTTGTTTCGTGTTTACTGGCGACTCATCAGTACAGGCTGGTATTATTTTCCCACAATCCTCATCCAGATATATAGCGGTTAAAGGGCGTAATACCGGCTCCTACTGATGAGTCCCCAGTAAGCACGAGCGAATGTGCACGAGATTATACTTTCCGTTCATGCTGTCTTTGGTTTGTCCTTCTGATCATAATTGAACTAATTTGTTTCTAGGTTCACAACACCTAATACATACTTGTATAAAATAGTTTTTTGTTTATTTATTATGCTGTTACATATTATGAAACTCCATAAATATGTGGATATGAGGGCCACTGTGTATGTAATTATGGGTCACAAATAGAGAGAAATAACAATTTAAAGAAGAATCCTTACTAATTTTGGTTCA
>JAQBSW010007240.1:0-42146 GCA_029291075.1 Eudiplozoon nipponicum
GTATTTGCTGAGGTCGATTCAACACTCCCCGGAACAGTAGTCATTGGTGTTTTACGGCTTAGTGATCTTGAAAACGCTGACCATGCTGCTCGGAGTGCAGAAAAAATACAAGCATCAGTGAGCCATTACTTTTGCGCAGGAAACTTCCATTCGTTACCTTTTCAGACATAACGCATACAATTGACTGTTATGCCATATTTTGATTCGGAACAAACACGATCGTGATAAACTGCATTTGACAGTCATTCGTCAAGTATTTTGTACGAAATAAAAGAGAAATTGAGTAATCTCATTCCATATCTTTAATTAATTTATAGGTAAAAATAAGC
This sequence comes from Eudiplozoon nipponicum, assembly GCA_029291075.1. NCBI lineage: Eukaryota > Metazoa > Platyhelminthes > Monogenea > Mazocraeidea > Diplozoidae > Eudiplozoon > Eudiplozoon nipponicum. The sequence continues at coordinate 330 of JAQBSW010007240.1, forward strand.
CAGTTAAAGTAAGATATGTTTGATCACTTGCTCATTAGCAATCTTCAGTTACTTTCTGTTGCAGTCAAACCTGAACAAGCGAATAAAAGATCAACTTAAAAATGGATACATATGCCATGATTTACCGGTCTGGGCTACACTTATATTGATCTCTTTCTCTGTCGTGGTGTTTAAAATGTCATAACGTGTGATATTTATGATTTTATTTCAAATTTGTTACAAATCGATTCTTGTATTCAAATGCTAATTTTTGTCACCGATGGATAATTTGATGATATTGCGTTAAATTGTGGCAAATTTTATTCTTAGCCAGTGATTGAGGTCGCACTAATTAAAAAATCAATTTTGAAATCAAGTATTGTTTTTACAATATAACCTGTTTCAACATGTACCTTAAATAACTTTTTCATTTAATTATTTAAATATAGGTGAAATAATAATAAATAAATAAATAATACTAATTGAAACGTCACAAAAACATTTTTAAATGCTTAATGGTACGAATATCTAAGCGCAACTCGTTTCTTTTTTTTGCTTTTGGTTGTCTTATTATTTCAAATTCTGAAAGAACATTGTGGTGCATTTATATTTTGCAACTCCAGAATAATTCTTTTATGATTACTTATAGTGATGAATGCTAAAAACACAGCCCCTTTGTAGAAGCAAAGAAATAACTTTAATCAATACAATTTACGTAGATTTTTTGTAACTTAGATTATATATGACGCAGAATTGGAGTAAAATGTCACCTTAAATTAATCTCCCGGAAATAGAATATCTAAAATTAGACGGCTAGAAGTGCAGAATCAAAATTAAGCCTCAAAAGTTTGATTTTTATTCAACTAATAACCTTAAGGTGTAGCTTAAGCCGTAAAGTTTAAACATAATGGCGAATTTAGAGCTCGATAAATCATACAACCGGTGTAATCTAAAATGTCATCTGAAACCCCTCAGTAAGCAGATACTGCTGGCGCCCTTGAAGATGGATGTGACTAATATTCAAGAAACATTACCGTCGGCCACTTCATCAGAAGAAGCTGGACGGAGCAAATTATATATTAAAAGCAACGACAAGCCTTTTTGACAACCGTGTGAGTAGGAGATCTACATTAAGTGGGTAAGGTATACCGAAAGTTCAGCAGCAAGTTTTATCTGTGCCATTGAAACGGCATGTAGGGAGATTGTTATATAACATATTAAATCAATGTTGCGGTCTTGATGTACTGGCCGGAATTTGCCGCGTACAGGACTCGAATTCAAATTCCGGCCAGTACATGATGAGTTCCTAATAAGGATGAAACCGGTCTACTGGATGAATTGCATTTTCTACACTAAACAATTCTTAGTTTATACTGGCATATGTAAGTAATTAATGTGTCCGGTGATTATATCAAGACCGCAACCTTGATTATAATAATTGTTATCACCACCCGCGCAACCAATGTTCGTTTAATTATATTAAATCAATTACGACCAGAATGATAAACCAAAGACAGACTCGATATATATTATATAGAGTGAGATAGCATGAAAGACGCATTGCAGAGACTTTTTATGATGTTAGTTTCACTTCTGCAAGTATAAACATTCGTCTAGGACATTATAACGTCCCGTTTACCCACAAACTGCGACCAAATATGTAGTGGTTAAAGGGCGTAATACCGGCTCCTACTGATGAGTTGCATGTAATTACGAAACCAATGTTCACGAGATTATAGTTTTCGTTCATGCTCTCTTTGGTTTACCCTTCTTTTCATAAATGTACTAATTTGTTACTAGGTGCGCAACACCTAATACATAATTGCATATATATTAGTTCTCCGCAACAAACATTATCTATCCAGATTGTTAAATAGTCATGTTTATTTATATATTGGGCATGCGTCTACAGAGAAAGTGTAAATCGGCATCCATCAAATAAACGTATGAATATTAAAAAATAACAATAATAAGGAGAGAGAAAGCAGGGCGGATATACACAAGTGGAGCTTTCAGTGAAACAAAAAATCGACGGAGGAACAAAACCGGCTGAATCAATAAAAAAATAGATTGCGCAGAAAAGTAACCAGCGAGAATTAAATAACATGGAATATATATGGAAATTAAAAATAGACATGCGATTATTACGTCTAGTAATTACGCAAATAATTGGCTCAAATGAAATTTCAGCTTAAAATTTTATATGCAGTCTCAAATAGTAACTGTTTGAACCTCTCACCACATCCGTATACATAAGAAATACATTTAAACAAAATTTGCTTTCGCGGTACTGGTAAAAATAAGTTAAATCAATATCACCAGCTTGCAGTTAACCCAAATCGCACTTAATTTAACCGGTCATAGGACAACATTGCAGAACTACCGCCAGTTGTACGCAATGACGAGTGTTGACCTGCCATGACCATCATAAGCGTATCGCGGCTAACTGACAAGAGATAACTAAATAAAATTAGTTATGCGGATCTCACTTCTAGTATATTGAACTTGACTGGAAATGTCAGCTGAACAATTTCTATGCTGTCAGAAACTAACTATTTGCAGCTTTCGCCACCTCCACATATAGGTAAAAATATTTCACAAAAATTATTTGACGCAGTTGGTGACAAGAATTCTTAAAATCAATTTTGTTAGCTTGACGTAAACAACAAACCTATTTAATTTAACCATTCGTTGGGCAACATAGCAGAATTAATGCTATTTGCACGCAATGATGCGTTTCAACCTTCCATGATCATCATCAGACTAACACATCTAATTGACAAGCTGGGATAAAACCGTATTGCATATATATGAAAAGCAAAATTAGATATGCCGCCCTTACCTCTAGTAATCTAGCATATATTGAACTAGCAGTCAGGAATATTTTCTATTTACAGCTTTTGCCACATCCACATATATAGCCAATTCATTTTTTTATATTGGTGTTGCGGGTGGTGGTAAAAATTCGTTAAATCAATGACATTGTATTTAACCAATCGTCAGAGAAAATAGTGAAACTACCGCCATTCGCACGCATTGGCATGTTACGATGTTCCATGATCATCATTAGAGTTCAACGGCTAACCGACTAGCAAGGATCAAACCGCATCACATATATATTGAAAGCAAAATTAGATATGCGTCTCTCACATCTAGCAGTCTCGCATACATTGAACTTGAGACGAAATGACGGCTGCACAATTTATATGCAGTCTCCAAAATTAGCATTTTCTACATCCTTGAAGTAAGCAACCATCCCAATGTATTTAACCAGTGGCACGTAACATAGCAAAACTATCGTCAGTTATTCGCATTGACGCGTTTCGATCCACCATGATCACATTAGATTACAACGACTGACATCTAACTGACTAGCAAGGATCAAACCGCATTGCATGTATACACAATGTAAAGTAGATATGTGGATCTCTCATCCAATAGTCGCGCATAAATTGCACTTCGCTGATATTGACAGTTGCACAATTTCAATGCAGTCCCCATCATTAACTGTTTCCAGCTTTCACCTCAGCTTTTCTTGTAAGAAAAACAATTAAACAAAATTTGTTTCACATTCTATTAAACCTGTCGTCGAACAACATTACAGAACTACCGCCAGTCCTACGCACTGATGCGTATCAACCTGCCATGATCATCTTCGAAGTACGACGGATGAAACCGTATTGCGTATATATATAGAAAATTAATAAAATATTCCGCTCTTGCCTTATGAAGTCTCGCAAATATTGAATTTGTGTGGATATATCGACCTTAAAATTTCTATGAAGATAACCTGGCAAAACTACCGACCATCGCACACACTGACGCGTTTCGATCTTCCATGATAATCTTAAGAGTGCGACGGCTAACTAAATATCGAGGATCACGTTGAATTTCATTTATATGAAATGCAAAATTAGATTTGCGACTCTCACAACTAGTAGTCTCGCATACATTGAGCTAATGTGAAAATGTCCGCTGCGCCATTTTTATGCAGTCATGATTGTTAATTTTTTTGCAGGTTTCGACATATCTACATATATAGGCAAAGCAATTATACAAAAAAATGTTACGCGAGTGGTGGTAACAATACCTCAAACCAAGTTTGCAAGTTTTAAGCAAATACTGATCCCATTTTATTTAAGCTGTCGTCGGACAATCAAGCAAAACTACCGCCAATCACACGCACTGACGCTTTTCAAACTTTCATCATTATCAGAGTAAGGCAGCGCACTGATAAGCGAGGATGGTGTATACTTCAAGATTTCAAAGTTGATATAAAGAATTGTTACCACTACCTGCACAATAAATTATTGTTTAATTGGAACACGAGATGAGAGAAGCCGGCTTTCTAGAAACATCATTATCTGTCATTCGAGGTCCAAATGGCTTACGTTACGAAAAAGGATAGTTTGCTCCAATCGGCGACTGATTTCCGGCATTTAAACTTGTTGAATAAACCTGACCCTTATACAATGCTCCCTCTGCTTCATCTGTTTGTTCAACTAACGAAAGGCAAATGGTTTGTCGTAGTTGATTTTTAGCTGGGATTTAAAAAAAAGCCTTAGAATCAAAGACAGATGCTTATTAGCGGTGCTGATAACCGTTTTCATTGGAATTCACTCAGGTACAATCTGGTATTAAGAACGCACATAAAGTGTTCGAAAGAATGCTTGACACTTTTTTGTTCGACTGTGCATGATGAAATCTCCAAATATTTTTGACATTCCCGATAGTTAGTATGTCAGTTGTTACAGACACGTCAGATATTGTCAGGTGAGCAGTGTTGCAAGCAGACTGACGTCCGGCACAATATAGTTGCACACTCAATAAGACGGAGCAAAATTATACCGTCTTAGAAAATGGTATACTGGCCAGACAATGAACACTACGTAGGTTTATATATTTTATCATGGGTTGATATATATACGTATTTACCGAAAACAAAACCTTATTACGTTGGGGATTACTGGATACGCGAGACAAACGGGTACACCGAGTCATTGAAGGGCTCGAGGAATACGATTTATCAATATTATCAAAAATAATATATAATTAATTCTGTGTGACGCGGGCGGTTTAAAATGGCTCCGACGTTTTTGAATACTGAATTTTTTAAAAATATTACGGACGTTCAAAATTCCATGAAGGAGCTAAGTGAGGAGAACAACACTATTAAAAATAAAATGTTTAAGCTGGAGTCGGACGTTAGCAAATATTCAGCAAAATTAGATTTAGCTGAAATGAGAAATGAAAATGTAAGCGCCAAAATTGACGAATTGACCGTCGTGTTAAATGATAAGATGGATAATTTAAGAGTCGATGTTAAGCCATGGATCGAGTTAGCTGAAATAATCATAGAAGACAATATATCTACAAAAAGCAGTTCTTCATGTAAAGAAAAATTAAATATTTTATCCAATGAAGTTTCTGCAAGGATTGGAAAACAGGAGCAATTAATTTTATTTAATCTAAATAAAAAATGCTGACCCAAATGATGTTGAAAAATTAAATTATTTAATCTGAGATACGACAGAGGCCGACATAACGAAATGTTACAGGGTGGGCAAAAAGTCTGAACGACCAAGGCCGGTTGTGATAAAACTATCAAAGAGGCCGACAAACAAGCAAGTGGAAGATATTAATAAGAAGAAAGAAGACTGTCATAAATTCCACAACATATTCATCTCCAGAGACAAGACCTTTCTCCAAAGAAAATTGTCGGCAGCAAAAAAGGTGAAGAAGAATTTGGATCATGGATCAAGTAATCCGGAACAAGTTCCATTAGGGTGTGTCAATTGATTCTAAAATCACAAAAAACGGAGTATCATTAATGAATGTTGTGGACAGCGGACAGCTACGAACTATAGCTACGGTACCCAACAAACGAATTATAAGGAAATCAAAAAAGTTAAATCATTAACTATCGAAAACTGTAAAGATGAGTTGTGTTGTACATATACTTTTTTATGCTAATTGTAGAAGTGTTAAGAATAAAACTTTTTTTGCTGCGTGATTTTATAATAAGTAACAATTTTGACTTTATAATTTTATCTGAAACCTGGCTGAACAAGGACATTAAAAGCTATGAATTTGACATTTCTCATTATTCTCTATTTAGGGAAGACAGATCTCTCGATAAAAGAGGTGAAAGTGTAATTATTTATAGCAAATCGATATTTAGTGTTACATACTAGCGAATATAATACTGTCATTAATTTCTTAACTATACAAATTGATAACCTGATCTTAACCGCGGTTTTCAGACCGCCCTATGCCAATTTACATGATGATCAAATATTTACCAATTCTTTTCAATCTATTTTGGACTGCCATGGTTATATTGTTGTGGTAGGAGATTTTAATAAGCTGCATAACTGTGAAATAATCAATCTTATTTCTAATCATGATCTCATGCAGATTATAAAAGAACCAACTAGAGGTTCGGAATGCTTAGATCATATATATTTAGAAGTTGAAGCGTCGAACTCACACATTTATGATGTAGTAAATTACTTCAAAGAATTAAATCATAAACAAATTATTTTACAATGGAAAATTTCGAATAGCAAAGCACAAAAACCGAATTTTGAATGTGCACACGTGCAATGTTCCAGAATCAAATGGAATCTTTCTAGAGAATTAAGCTTATCTATTGATTATGAATGTTTTTTTATCATGAACACTGACGAATTTGTTTCTTCTGTTTCATTGTTATTATCTGATATATTTAGGGCACCTACATTTACGGATGTTATACCAAAGCGAATAAATAGGAAGTTATGTAAGCTAAGAATCAAACGAGATAATATAATGATATGTAGTTTCATCAATAGTATTAAAAATATGAGGTTAGATATAATAAATAAAGAAATCAATTCCGCACTGCTTATAATCCGTCAAAGATCAGAGAGAGTTATTTTGGCCAAACTGAAGAGTAATCCTAGACTAGGATACAAACTCCTCACAGACTACAGTAAATATAAGGAAAAATTATAGCTTATATTACCTTGGGTAAAACTGATTATGAATTTCTCTGTGAATTGGATGAAGTATTTGGCAACTTGTTATGTAATCCACAGAACAAAAGCAATTTTTATTGATCTACCTGATCCTTCGGGAAACCAGGATCTAGGACTTGTTATTGACAGTGATGCATTGATAGAATTAATGTTAAAAATAAAATCAAAAAAACAAAAAGATCACTTTGGTATTTCGATTGATAACCTGCTTCAATTACCTTTAAATTTTATGAATGCGCTCTGCAATTTTATACATAGAATTTTGAAGAATGGAAAATTGCCAATCGATATACTAACGATAGAAGCTAAACCTTTACCAAAAGTAAGTAAGCCAACGTATACCAGTGATCATAGATTAATCTCTATTATCCCTTCGTTTTTGAAGATAATAGAACGATTGATACTAGATCATTTAGAACGTATGTTGCCGGCTGATTTTGATATATGCCAACACGGCTTTACGAAAGACAGGTCGACCACTACTAATATGTTCTCTATGTGGAAACATGTAATTACATTAGATGATAAAAAGTTAGATGCATTAAATATATTTATAGATATCTCAAAAGCTTTTGACTCTATATCTTTTGCTGCTATTTTGAGTGCGATTAATTTATTGAATATTGATCCGAATATTTTTACATTACTTAGATACTATTTATATAATTGAAGAATGAGCATTCAAATAAACGATTTGATATTTAAATCGAAAAGGGTTACAAGTGAAGATCCACAGAGATCAAGTTTGGGGCCAATTTTATTTAAAATTGTATTTGCACATTTGGAAACTAAGATCTTTAACGGTCGAGTTTGCAAATTCGCTGATGATTTAAAAATAATCATACTTATTGATCCAAAAAATGTCGAATTCTCCAAAAATAATGTGACACTAGATTTGTATGATTTAAGTAGATACTTGTTAACAATTGGGGCTGAGAATAAACAGTAAAAAGACAAGAGCTTTAAAAATAGGTAACAGAACAGAATTTAATTATGTTTATTTTCATGATGCTGAGATTAATGATGTTTTTGAGATTAAACTTATGCAAGAAATTAAGGATTTAGGCATAACTATTCATTGTACGGCTTCTGCTGAGAGATATATTGAAAGGATAGTAGGCAGTGCCAAGAACAGATGGGCACTAATAAATAGAAATATATTATTTAATGAACTAAAATTTAAAATGTTTATAATATGGATTGGACCGATACTAGAATATGTTGCTGTTACTTGGAATGCTTTAACAATGGGTTTGTCTAATACGATAGAAGCTGTACAAAGAAAATTTGTTAAACAAATTAGTCCTATCTCCTGCACTATATACGCAACCAGATTACATTTTGTATCACTGCATCCTTTATGGTTTCGGAGGATGTGCTATTACATAAAAGGTTTCCGTTTGAACCAGTGGACTGGTGCCTATATGAATCCAATAAGAAGGAGTCATGAAGTTGGAACTAGATCTGGTCATTTTGCAATATCTCCTCCATTGATGAGGAATGTTGCGAGCAAGCTATTCTCCTTTTCAAAAATTTACAAAATTTACAATCAATCAAACGCCTCCATCTAAAATGTCTTTTAAATTTTTATCTACCGAACTAGAAAAAGTGTTTAATCCTGCTGATATTTTTAATTTTGATTATGATAATACTTTCTCATGGTTAAATAAAAGACAGGATTAATTTTTTTTCAGCAGCATAACTTCTCGAGATTCTATCTTCAAGTTTTGTATTATTAAAACTGAAATTTTATGCATTATATAATCTTGTTAATCAACAATAAATTTATTCAATTATTAGTCATGGTTCCCTTTTTTTCCTGCAAAATGTTACACTCGAATTATATCTCAAATTTTTCTATTTTTGATGAAGAATCTATCACACTTTACAGCCGAATTTCTGATGCTGATAAATTATACAGTACAACTTATTGCACATATTTATGTGATGTGATATCTTTTTTAATTGTACACCTTCTAATTTTATTATTTGATGGAACATGTGTGATTTGAATCCAAATAAAGATATTCTATTCTATTCTATTCTATTCTATATTATATAGTGTGAGTTAGCGTTGAAGTCGCATTGTCGTTGACTATATATGATGTTAGCTTCACTATTGCAGGTTTACACATTCGTCTAGGAGATTGTACCGTCCTATTATTCCACATTCTTCGACCAAATATATAGTGATTAAAGGGCGTAATACCGGCTCCTACTGATGAGTCGCCAGTAAGCACGAAACGAATGTGCATGAGATTATACTTTCGTTCATGCTGCCTTTGGTTTATCTTTCTGGTCACAACTGAACTAATTTGTTACTAGGTTCGCAAAACCTAATACATACTTGCATATATATTAGTTCTTCGCAACAAACAGTATTTAACTGTAATATATTGAACTGAATGAAGTCATGCTTACCGCGAAATGTGATAAATGATCTCGATCAAAGTTAGAGTGTATGGATTTACTGGAGTAACAGGTGTTCAGAAATAGTTGTAAACATCAATTTCGGTGAAATACAGTATGCATTGATTGATGCTGATGATGATGACGATAATGATGATGATGATGATGATGACGATGCTGATGACGATGGCGATGAGGATGACGATTGTGATGACAATGATGACGATGGCGATGATGATGTCGTTGATGATGATGGTGGTGATGATGATAATGACGATGACGATGGCGATGATGACGTTGATGATGATGATGACGTTGATGATGATGATTATTATGATGCCGATGATGATGATGATGATAATGATTATGATGATGATGATGGTGATGGTTGTGGTGGTGGTGATGATGAAAATGATGATGATGAATAAGAAGATGAGAATAATGATAATGATGATATTGTTGTTGATGATGATGATGATGATGATGATGAAGATGATGATGATGAGGATGATGATGATGATGATGATGATGATAAGATGATGTTAAATTTAAGCTGTTCTTTTATAAATATATTCCCACAGTTACAATATTGTTTTACTTAGGTAAAGTGATCTACATATTTATTCTTTCATTTGAATTTCATTGACAAGATTTTTGATTCAAAGGTGGACTTCGAGTTACCCTTAGCGAACTGAAAATGGGTAATGAATCTGACGAATTATCGGGCGCTTACGTTTATGGTATTGAGTTAGAGCCATCAGCGTATATATCAATGTGTTTATTTTATCTAAATATGGAAATTGTAAGTCAAATATAGTTGCCCTAATATGTAGAAATATGTTTTGATATTTAATAAAATCATGCTTCTTTACGCTCGTGTATAAAACTAATCAGAATTGCTTTTATTTTCGGACTTCACATAAATTATAGGTATTCTATTTGTGAAAGACGGATTTGTTCAGCGATGCAATATTTCAGAACTTCTATTAGTCTGAACTCTCATTCTCGACCTCCTACCCTGCAGAAATTTGCAATAATTTTAACTCTTTTTAAAATATGCTAAACTACTAAGTGCAAAGCTTTTTCGATTAAGCAGTTAGGAAATAAGACTGATCGAGATTTTCATTATCATTTTATGCAAAATTACATTTGTATAATTCTGTTTTTCATAATTTCTATTCAAATCCATATCTTGCAATTAACAGATAAGGGTACGTGCCGTGTAAGTACAATGGAATACATTTAATTCCTAAGTTTATTGAGTATAAGTTGTGCCATTAATTAATGGGTCAAATTAGAGGTTCTGTAATTACTGTCATTTATAATATGGGTAGTGAATTCCGCCTCTCGATTATAATAATAATAATAATAATAATAATAATAATAATAATAATAATATGTATAATAATAATAATAATAATAATAATAATAATAATAATAATAATAATAATAATAATAATAATAATAATAATAATAATAATAATAATAATAATAATAATATGTAATAATAATAATAATAATAATAATAATATAATAATAATAATAATAATATAATAATAATAATAATAATAATAATAATAATAATAATAATAATAATAATAATAATAATAATAATAATAATAATAATAATAATAATAATAATAATAATAATAATAATAATAATAATAATAATAGCAATAATATGTATAATAATAATAATAATACATTTATTTGGCATCAAAGGCCAACTGGCCCAATCATTGAAATAGCAAATCAAGGGTAGGATATGTGGAGGTGAGTGGAATTGTGACTAGCAAAGTATTTAATAGCAGGGGGAGGGGTTGGGGAGGGGAAAAGTTATCATTAACATCAAGATAGTTCAATCTGGTGAAAAATAAATATAAGCGAAGTTCCATTTGACTAGACAAGATCAATTGGAGATAGTCCGTGAAGTATCAGATCTTCAAGGTGAATGTGAGATCGAAAACAAAGATGAAGATGAAAAGATGGCGGCCCGGAGGTAGACGTCGACCGTTGGAGTCCATTGTCGTGACGAATGAATTGATGGAGTCGGCAGGATTGAGGCGAGCGAGTCTTGCAAGGATCGCAGGCATCTGTAGAACGTGATCGAGATTAAAAGAAGACCAGGGAGAGTCGAAGTCCGAAGCGAACCGTTGGTGGATCGGTAGGGCTGTTGGGTTTCCGGTCCTCCGCTGAAACAAGAAAGAAAGAAAAGAGTTGGATGAGCAAAACGTAGTAGAGTATCCACAACGTGGATATAATAGGGTTAGGAATGGGCTGAGAGGTGGTATTTGTGAATCTAGAAGAAAAGAATAAGACAAGAGAGGTAGAGTGGAAGATGGCTGCCTGATGGATTTAACCTTACGAAGTTAGTAAGGAGGATAGCCTGGGGTGAAGTAAATGTTATGGATTGAGAAGGAACCAGTTTCGTTTCCAATCGGTCGTATCACAAAGAAATTTGTTGAAGAAGTACTGATGGGCTACCTTTTTGAATTCGTGCTGGGGTAGGAGTGTTATGTCTGTGGGGAGAGCGTTGAAGACATTAGTGGCTTTCGAGAAGAGATAGATTTTTTTAAATATGGTGGGGGTATGGTAGGCTTGGATAGAAGAGTTACTAGAACGTGTGGCATAGTGGTGACTGGGGTGGGCAAAATTGGAGAGTGGTAAGCAGGTTGTGATCTTATGGATAAAAGAAATGACGCGAAGGTGACGGGTGAACCAAAGCGGAAGAAGTTTTGCCAGAAGAAGGCGTTCCCTATAGTTTTGGCATTTCGGGAAGACTCGTTTTAGAAATCTGGAGGATATCTGTTCAATAGTGTAGGAGGAGGCGAGGGTTAGAGGACAGTAGAATTCGCTGGCGTAGGAAATGAGGGGCAGAACGTAGACCTTGAATAACGTGAGTTGGAGAGTGGGATTGTTAGTCTTAAAACAGATCAGACGGGCCCATTTGAAGAGTTTGGAGGTAGTGTGTGTAAGGTGTAGGGAGAAGTCAAGGGATTTCGAGAAGTGAATGCCAAGATGTTTGGCCGAATCTATTATTTCTATATCAAGGGGGTAGTTGGCAACCGGGATAGAGCAGAATGGATCAGAGGAGAGTTTCATTATGCGAGTTTTGGTGGGATTTAGTTTGAGGCCGATTCTGCTAAGCTGCGAGTGGAGCGAGGATAGGAGCTCCGATATAAGGGATAAGGAGTTGGATGTTTTGGAGTTGCTAAATACGATAACCATGTCATCCGCATATTTGAACAGTTTGAAAAGGTTGTCATCAACCTGTATGTGCGCGAGCGTAAGGTTGAAGAGAATGGGACCAAGTACGGAGCCCTGGGGAACACCGGATCTGATATGGGCTGGCCTCGAGTGACTACTGCCAACTTTTACTGTCGCATATCGGTTTCGGAGATAGTAACTAATAAGATTGAGTACGTTGCCGCAGATACCGCTTCTCAGTAAGGCGGATTTGATTGCTGAAAATGACAGCGAGTCAAAAGCCTTGGAAATATCCAGGAATAGGAGGGTGCACTGGAGCCCTTTAGAGAAGGAGGAGTAGCAATGATCGAGAACACTAACTAAGTTGGTGGAAGAGGAGCGGCCATTCAGAAAGCCATGTTGATCATCGAGGAGATAGAAGTTTACATGAGACTTAATGGTGGGGTAGATTAGGTTGTATAAGATCCTGTCGAAGATTTTGGTGAAAGAAGGGACGATAGTAATGGGGCGGAGATCTTTAAATGATGAGATCGAAGAAGTGCCATTTTTAGGGATAGGAGAGATCGTCGAATTGAGCCAGTTCGGGGGAAGATAGGTGGTTTCGAGACAATGATTAATAACATCTGCAATCAGAGAGAAGACGTTCCAGCCTAGAAGGGCAATCATACTGACCGAGACTCCATATTGATCAAATTGGTGTTTAGATTTAATGTTTTTAATTGCCTGGGCGACGGAAGCCGGAGAGACATGGAACCAGCGTAGGTTCTCGGTGTCTCCGTTGTCTAACATCTCAACAGGTGGAGCGGGAGTGGAAAAGGAGTCGAGAAGGTGAGTCAGATAATCATTGGCGAAGCAGAGATCGCCTGACTGAGAGAAGTTGATAAACGAGGTTTTGGGCTTTTGCAGCAATTGGTGTTTGATGATGGCGAACTTTGCCCGGGGATTAGGAGCTGAGCGGATGCGTTTTTCGATGTGGAGCGCTTGTTTGTTGATAGCCTGTTTAATGAGCCCATCAATGCGTCTCAGAGCGAGGGCGCGAGCAAGTGACGATGTGCGTAGGCGAGAGTTGCGTGCGAGATTGTCACGTGCCTTAAACAGAGCGTTCAACTTATTCGTCGTGTATACTTGTTGAATAGAGGTGGCGGAGTTATAGTGGGAGGATAGGATGTTATGGACTTCGGAGAAGCACGAGGAGAGATTGTTTGGGAGAAAGAGGTCCCTCCAGTTAACTGTGTCACAGAGTCGGCGGAACTCTTCCCAGTTGGTGAATCGTCTGAAAGTTTGGGTGTCTTCTCGAGGGGTGAAGGATAAGAGAGGTAAGAGGAAGGATACCTGACAGTGATCAAGGTTGGGGAAGATTTCCCGAGAGCGAACATCGGTCACCTCGTTATTGGAGAGAACACAATCCAGTTGGTTGTTCCCTCGGGTAGGAAAATGCACGAATTGGTGTAGCAGGTTATCCGCGAAGAGTCGAAGCAGTGGGTGACTTTCGGAAGCTAGATTATGCCAGTTAGTCATGGGGAGGTTGAGATCACCCACAACGACGTACCGATCAGAGTGTAAAGAGAAAAAAGTGGAAAGGAGTTGGGCCCCGCGAGTGTCGTCGATGAGTGAGATATTAGGGCGTCTGTAGACAACGCAGGTAGATATGCTTTGGTTTTGATCGGCGTTCTGCAATTTGCTATCATGCTCATTTGATGATCATAGATATTCGAAACGTGTTTTAAAAAAAGGGTTTATTTCGTTTTCAAAAAGAGAGTGTGTACAAAATTCCTCCTATTCCTCGTAGTTTTTCGTCTAGCTCATCCACGTGTTATGTCTTAAATTGTTCTAGAAAATGGTACCAAAGCCAATATCCTCCGCACGTGTTTATTTCGTTTTCAAAAGTCAGTGTGTGAAAAATTCCTCCTCTTCCTCGTGGTTTTTCATCTAACGCATCAATGTATTATGTCTTAAATTGTTCTATTATTAAGTACCAAAGCCAGTGTCCTCTGCTCGTGAATATATCCTTTTCGAACGAGAGTGTGTTCAAAATTACTCCTATTCTCCGACGTTTTTAATCTAGCGCATCTATGTGTTATGTCTTAAATCGTTCTATTATTAATTACCAAACCCAATGTCCTCTGCTAGTGTTAATTTCGTTTTCGAACGAGACTGTGTACAAAATTCCTACGATTCCTCGTGGTTTTTCATCTAGCGCTTCCATGTGTTATGTCTTAAATTGTTCTATAATCAAGTACAAAACCAAAGTCCTCTGATTGTGTTTATTCCGTTTTCAAACGGGAATGTGTAATACATTCATCCTATTCCTCGTTGTTTTTCATCTAGCACATCAATATTTTTTCTTAAATTTTTCTAAAATTAAGTACTAAATCCAATGACCTCTGCTAGATTTTATTTCGTTTTCGAAAGAGAGCGTGTACAAATTCTTCGTATCCCTCGTGGTTTGTCATCTAGCGCATTCATGTGTTGTCTTGAATTGTTCCGTAAAAAAGTACCAAGGCCAATATCCTCAGCTAGTGATTATTTCGTTTTCGAACTAGAGGGTGTCCAAAATTCCTCAAATTCGTCGCCCTTTTTTTATCTAGCGCATCTATCTGTATTGTCTTAAAATTTTCTATACCTAAGAAAGAAATCCAGTGTTCTCTTCTAGCGTTTATTTCATTTTCGAAAGAGAGTGGGTACGAAATTCCTCCGATTCCTCGTAGTTTTTCATTTACCGCTTTTATGTGTTATGTCTTATATCGTTCTATAATTAAGTACCAAAGCCAATGTCTTCTGCTAGTGTTTATTTCGTTTTCGAACGAGACTGTATACAAAATTACTCCGATTCCTCGTGGCTTTTTATCTTGCGCATCTATGTTTTATGTCACAAATCGTTATATAACTAAGTACCAAAGCCAATGTCCACTGCTAGTTTTTATTTAGTTTTCGAACAACAGTGTGTACAAAATTCCTCCTATTTCTCGTAGTTTTTCATCTAGCACATCCATGTCTTATGTTAAATTGTTCCATAATTAAATTCCATAGCCAATGTCCTCTACTAGTGTTTATTTCGTTGTCGAACGAGACTGTATTAAAAAATTCCTCCTATTCCTCTTGGATTTTCATCTAGCGCATGTTTCTGTTATGTCTTATATTGCTCTATAATTAAAAACCAAAGAAAATGTCCTCCGCTATTGTTTATTTCGTTTTCGACCAAGTGTGTTAACAAAATTCCTATGCTCTTCGTCGTTTAAAATGTAGCGCATCTATGCGTTATATCTTAAATTTTTCCATAAATAAGTACAAAAGCCAATCTCCTCTGAATGGTTTATTTCTTTCTCGAACGATAGTCTATACAAAATTCCTCCTATTCGTCGTGGTTTTTCATCCAGCGCATCTGCGTGTTATATCTTAAATAGTTCTATAATTAAATAACAAACCCAATGTCTTCTACTAGTGTTTATTTCATTTTCGAACGAGAGTGTATATAATATTGCTCCTATCCCACGTGGTTTTACATCTAGCGCATGTATGTGTTATGTCCTAAATTCTTCTATAATTAAGTATCAAAACCAATGGCCTCTGCTAATGTTTATTTCGTTTTCGAACGTGAGTGTGTACAAAATTACTCTTATTCCGCGTGGTTTTTCATCAAGGCATCTATGAGTTATGTCTTAAATTATTCTATAATTAAGTTCAAAAGCCAATGCCATCTGCTATTGTTTATTTCGTTTTCCATTGAGAGTTTATACCAAATTAGTATTATTCCTCGTTGTTTTCCATCTAGCCCACATTGGTGTTGTCTTAAACTATTCTATTATTAAGTATTAAGGCCAATGCCATCTGCTAGGTTTTATTTCGTTTTCCAACTAGAATGGGTACAAAATTCCTCCTATTCTTCGTGGTTTTTCATCTAGCGCATCTACGTGTTATGTCTTAAATTAATCTATAGTTAAGTACCAAAGCCAATGCAATCTGCTAGTGTTTATTTCGTTTTCAAACGAGAGTGTGTGCAAAATTCCTCCTTTTCCTCGTGGATTTCCCTCTAGAGAATCTACGTGTTATTTCTTAAATTATTTTATAATTAAGAACCAAAGCCAATGCCCTCTTCTAGTCTTCATTTCGTTTTTGAACGAGAACGTGTACAAAATTCCTCATATTCTTCATTGGTTATACATCTGGATGATCTATGTCATGTTCTAAAGATTTTTTTAAACTAAGTACCAAAGCCAATGTCCTCTGTTATTACTTGTTTAATTTTCGAACTAGAGTGTATACAAAGTTCCTCCTTATCCCCTTTGGTTTTCCCTCTAGCGAATCTATGTGTTATGTCTTCAATTATTCTATAATTAAGTACCAATGCTAATGCCATCTGCTAGAGTTTATTTCGTTTTCGAACGAGAGTGTGTACAAAATTCCTCCTATTCTTCGTGGTTTTACAACTAGCGCATCTACGTGTTATGTCTTAAATTATTCTACAATTAAGTACCAAATCCAATGTCCTCTGCTTGTGTTTAATTATTTTTCGAACGAGTGTGTGTAGAAAATTCCTCCTATTCTTCGTGGTATTTCATCTAGCGCATCTATGTGTTGTCTTAAACCTTTCTTTAATTAAGTACCGAATCCAATGTACTCAGCAAGTGTTTAATACTTTTTCGAACGAGAATGTGTACAAAATTCCTCCTATTACTCGTGCTTTTCCCTCTAGCGCATCTATGTGTTATATCTTAAATTATTCTATAATTAAGTTCCAAAGCCAATGCAATCCGCCATTGTTTAATTGGTTTTCGAACGTGAGTGTGTACAAAATTCCACCTTTTTCTCGTGGTTTTTACTATTGCGCATCTACGTGTTATGTCTTATATTCTCCTATAATTAAGTACCAAACCAATATCCTCTGCTATGGTTTGTGTTGTTTTCGTTTGAGAGTGTGTACAAAGTTCCTCCTGCTCTTCGTGGATTTCCATCTAGCGCATCTATGTGTTGTCTAAAGTTTTTCTATAATTAAGAAGAAAAGCCAACGTGTTCTGATAGATTTTATTTCGTTTTTGGAACTAGAGCATGTACAAAATTCCTCCCATTCCTTGTGGTCTTTCATCTTGCGCATCTATGTTTTATCTTTAATTTTTCTTTAACAACTTAACAAAGCTCATGTCCTCTGTTAGTTTTTATTTCGTTTTTCAACGAGTGTGTACAAAACTCCCCTGCTCCTCCTGGTATTTCATCTAGCGCAGCTCTGTTTTATGTCTTAAAATGTTCTAAAATTAAATTCAATAGCTAATATCCTGTTCTATTATTTATTTCTTTTTCGAACGAGAGTGTGTACGAAATACTCCAATTGCTCGTGATTTTTCGTCTAACTCATCTATGTATTTTATCTTAAATTATTCTACAATTAAGTACCAAAGCCAATGTCCTCTGCTAATGTTTATTTTGTTTTTAATCAAGAGTGTGAACAAATTTCCTCCTTTTCCTCGTGGTTTTCCCACTAGCGCATCTATGTGTTATGTCTTAAATTATTCTATCATTAAGTAACAAAGCCAATGCCACCTGCATGTGTTTATTTCGTTTTCGAACAAAAGTGTGTACAAAATTACTCCTATTCCTCGTGGTCTTCCCTCTACCGCATCTATGTGTTATGTCTTAATTTATTCTATAATTAAGTAACGTAGCCAATGTCCTATGCTAGTATTTATACCTTTTTCCTAACGGGAGTGTGTACAAAATTCCTCGTATTCCTCGTGGATTTCCCTCTAGCGCAACCATGTGTTATGTCTTAAATTATTCTATAATTAAGTACCAAAGCCAATGTCTGTGCTAGTCTTTATTTCTTTTTCGAACGAGTGTGTACAAAATTCCTCCTTTTCCTCGTGGTTTTCCCTCTAGCGCATCTTTGTGTAATTTCTTAAATTATACTTTAATTAAGTACCAAAGCCAATGCCCTCTGCTAGTGTTTATTTCGTAGTCGAACGAGAGTGTGTACAAAATTCCTCATATTCTTCATTGGTTGTTCATCTGGTGGATCTATGTAATGTCTTAAACTATTCTTCAATTAAGTACCAAAGCCAATTTCCACTGTAAGAGTTTGTTTAATTTTTAAACGAGGGTGTGTCGAAAATTCCTCCTATTCTCCGTGGTTTTTCCTCTAGCGCATCCATGTGTTATGTCTTAAATTATTCTATAATCAAGTACAAAAGCCAATGTCCTCTGTTAGTGCTTGTTTAATTTTGGAACTAGAGTGTGTACAAAGATCCTCCTTTGCCTCGTGGTTTTCCATCTAACTCATCTGTGTGTTATGTCTTAAATTATACTATAATTAAGTATTAAACAGAATGCCATCTGCTAGGGTTTATTTCGTAGTCGAACGAGAATGTGTACAAAATTCCTAATATTCTTTATTGGTTATTTGTCTAGTGGATCTATGTGATATCTTAAACTTTTCTTTAACTAAGTAGCGAATCCAATGGCCTCTGCTACTGTTAAATACTTTTTCGTATGAGTGTGTGTACAAAATTTCTCCTAAATTTCGTGGTTCTCATCTAGCGCATCTACGTGTTATGTCTTGAAGTATTCTATAGTTAAGTACCAAATTCAATGCAATATGCTACTGTTTATTTCGTTTTCAAACGAGAGTGTGTGCAAAATTCCTCCTTTTCCTCGTGGTTTTCCCTCTAGAGCCTCTATGTGTTATTTCTAAAATTATTTTTTAATTAAGACCCAAAGCCAATGCCCTCTGCTAGTGTTTATTTCGTTTCGAACGAGAGTGTGTACAAAATTGCTGCTATTCTTCAATGGTTTTTCATCTATCGCATCTATGTGTTGTCTTAAAC
The DNA here is from genome assembly GCA_029291075.1 of Eudiplozoon nipponicum. NCBI lineage: Eukaryota > Metazoa > Platyhelminthes > Monogenea > Mazocraeidea > Diplozoidae > Eudiplozoon > Eudiplozoon nipponicum. Next base: position 19,759 of record JAQBSW010007240.1, read on the forward strand.
TTTCCTTTAATTAAGTTTCGAATCCAATGTGCTCTGCTAGTGTTAAATTTTATTCGAACGAGAGTGTGTACAAAATTCCTCCTATTCCTCGTGGTTATCCTTCTAGCGCATCTATGTTATATGTCTTAATTTATTCTATAATTAAGTAACGAAGCCAATGGACTCTGCTAGTGTTTATATCTTTTCCTAACGAGAGTGTTTACAAAATTCCTCGTATACCTCGTGGATTTCCCACTAGCGCAACTATGTGTTATGTCTTAAATTATTCTATAATTAAGTACCAAAGCAAATGCCTGTGCTAGTATTTATTTCGTTTTCGAACGAGTCTATACAAAATTCCTCCTATTACTCGTGGTTTTCCCTTTAGCGCACCTATGTGTTATGTCTTAAATTATTCTATAATTAAGTACCAAAGCCAATGCCATCTGCCATTGTTTATTTTGTTTTCGAACGAGAGTGTGTACAAAATTCCTCCTATTTCTCGTGGTTTTCCCTCTAACACATCTATGTTTTATGTCTTAAATTATTATATAATTAAGTACCAAAGCCAATGCGATCTGCTAGTGTTTATTTCGTTGTCGAACGGAAGTGTGTACAAAATTCTTCTTATTCCACGTGGTTTTCCCTCTAGTGCATCTATGTGTTATGTCTTAAATTATTCTAAAATTAAGTATCAAAGCCAATGCCCTCTGCTACTGTTTATTTACTTTTCGAACGGTGTGTGTATAAAATTATTCCTATTCCTCGTGGTTTTCCCTCTAGCGCATCTATGATTTATGTCTTAAATTATTCTATAATTAAGTACCAAATCCAATGCCATGTGCTAGTGTTTATTTCGTTTTCTCACGAGAGTGTGTTGAAAATTCCATCTATTCCTCGACGTTTTCCCTCTAGCGCATCTATCTGTTATGTCTTAAATTATTTTTTAATCAAGTACCAAACCCAATGTCCTCTGCTAATTTTTATTTAGTTTTCGAACGAGAGTGTGTAGAAAATTCCTCCTATTCTTCGTGGTTTTACAACTAGCGCATCTACGTGTTATGTCTTAAATTATTCTACAATTAATTACCAAATCCAATGTCCTCTGCTTGTGTTTAATTATTTTTCGAACGAGTGTGTGTAGAAAAATCCACGTTTTTCTCGTGGTTTTCCCTCTAGCGCATCTATGTCTTATGTCTTAGTTTATTATTTAATTAAGTACCAAAGCCAATGCCATCTGCTAGTGTTTATTTCTTTTTCGATCAAGAGTGTGTACAAATTTCCTCCTACTCCTCGTGGTTGATCATCTAGCGCGTCTATGTGTTGTGTTAAATTTTCTATACTTAAGCACCGAAGTCAATGTCATCTGCTATGTTTAATTACGTTTTCGAACGAGAATGTGTAAAAATACATCCTTCTCCTTTTGGTTTTTCATCCAGCTCATCTATGTGCAGTCTTAAATTCTTCTATAATAAAGTACCGAAGCCAATGGTCTCTACTATGATATATTTCGTTGTCGAACGAGATTGTGAACAAAATTCCTACTGCTCCTTGTGGTTTATCATCTAGCGCATCTATGTGTTATGTCTTGAATTTTTCCATAATTAGAACCAAAACTAATGTCCTCTGATATTGTTAATTTCGTTTTCGAACGAGAGTGTGTACAAAGTTTATCCTTTTCCTCTTGGTTTTCCCTCTAGCGCATCTATGTGTTATATCTTAAATTATTCTATAATTAAGCACCAAAGCCAATGTGCTCTGCTAGTGTATATTTCGTTTTCAAACGAGAGTGTGTACAAAATTCCTCCTATTCCTCGTGGTTTTTCCTCTACCGCATCTATGTGCTTTGTCTTAAATTATTCTATAATTAAGTACAAAATCCAATGGCCTCTGCTAGAGTTTATTTCGTTTTCGAAAGAGAGTGTTAACAAAATTCCTCCTATTCCTCGTGGTTTTCCCTCTAGCGCATCTATGTGTTATGTCTTAAATTATTCTATAATTAAGTACCAAAGCCAATGCCCTCCGCTATTGTTTATTTCGTAGTCGAACGAGAGTGTGTACAAAATTCCTCATATTCTTCATCGGTTATTCATCTGGCGGATCTATGTGATGTCCTAAACGTTTTTCAATTAAGAACCAAAGCCAATGTCCTCTGTAATTGTTTAATTAATTTTCGAACGAGAGTGTTTACAAAGTTCCTCCTTATCCTCGTGGTTTTCCCTCTAGCGTATCTATGTGTTATGTCTTAAATTATTCTATAATTAAGTAACAAAGCCAATGCCATCTGCTAGAGTTTATTTCGTTTTCGAACGAGAGTGTGTACAAAATTCCTCCTATTCTTCGTGGTTTTTCATCTAGCGCATCTATGTGTTATGTCTTAAATTATTCTATAATTAAGTACCAAAGCCAATGTCCTCTGCTTGTGTTTAATTACTTTTCGAACGAGAATGTGTACAAAATTCCTCCTATTCCTCGTGGTTTTCACTTTGTTCATCTATGTATTATTTATTACATTATACTATAATTAATTCCCAAGCCAATGCCCTCTGCCATTGTTTATTTTGATTTCCATCGAGAGTGTGTACAAAAATCAACCTATTTCTCGTGGTTTTCCCTCTAGCGCATCTATGTGTTATGTCTTAAATTATTATATAATTAAGTACCAAAGCCAATGCCATCTGGTAGTGTTTATTTCTTTTTCGATCGAGAGTGTGTACAAAATTCCGCCTATTCCTCGTGGTTTCCGCCTGAGCGCATCTATTTGTTATGTCCTATTTTATTTTATAATTAAGTATCAAACACTATGTCTTTACTAGTTTTATTTCGTTTTCGAATGAGAGTGTGTAGAAAATTCCACCTATTCCTCATGATTTTCCCTCTAGCGCATCAATGTGTCAGGTCTTAAATTATTATATTATTAAGTACTAAAGCCAATGCCATGAGCTAGTGTTTATTTCGTTTTCGAACGAGAGTGTGTACAAAATCCACCTGTTCCTCGTCCTTTTCCCTCTATCGCATCTATGTTGTATGTCTTAAATTATTTAATAATTAAGTACCAAATCCAATTCCATCTGCTAATGTTCATTTCGTTTTCGAACGAGTGTGTTTACAAAATTACTCCTATTCCTCGTGGTTTGCTCTCTAGCACATCTATGTGTTTTGTCGTAAATTATTCAATAATTAAGTACCAAAGCCAATGCCACAGCTAGTGTTAATTTAGTTTTCGATCGGGTGTGTACAAAATTCCTCCTTTTCCTCGTGGTTTTCCCTCTAGCGCATCCATGTGTAATGTCTTAAAATATTCTATAATTAAGTACCAAGCCAATGCCATCTGCCATTGTTTAATTTGTTTTCGAACGAGTGTGTGTACAAAATCCACCTTTTTCTCGTGGTTTTCCCTCTAGCGCATCTATGTGTTATGTCTTAAATTATTATATAATTAAGTACCAAAGCCAATTCCGCTGGTAGTGTTTATTTCGTTTTCGAACGAGTGTGTATAATATTCCTCCCATTCCTCGTGGTTTTCCGTCTAGCGCATCAATGTTTTATGTTTTAAATTATTCTATAATTATGTACGAAGCCAATGTCATCTGCCATTGTTTAATTTATTTTCGAATGAGAGTGTGCACAAAATTCTTCTTTTTCTTCGCGGGTTTCCCTCTGGCTCATCTATTTGTTATGTTTTAAATTATGATATTATTAAATACCAAAGCCAATTCCATCTGGTAGAGTTTATTTCGTTTTCGAACGAGAGTGTGTACAAAATTCCACCTGTTCCTTGTCCTTTTCCCTCTAGCGTATCTATGTTGTATGTCTTAAATTATTTAATAATTAAGTATCAAATCCAATGCCATTTGTTAATGTTCATTTCGTTTTCAAACGAGAGTGTGTAGAAAATTCCTCCAATTCCTCGTGGTTTTCCCTCTTGCGCATCTATGTGTTATGTCTTAGAATATTACCTAATTAAGTACCGAAGCCAATGTTCTCTGCTTGTGTTCAATTTTTTTTCGAAAGTGTGTGTGTACAAAATTACTCCTGTTCCTCGTGGTTTTCATTCTAGCGCACCTACGTCTTTTGTCTTAAATTATTCTATAATTAAGTACCAAAGCCATTGCCATGTGTTACTGTTTATTTCGTCTTCGAACGAGTGTGTGTACAAAATTCCACCTATTCCTCTTGGTTTTTCCTCTAGCGCATCTATGTGTTATGTCTTAAATTATTTTATAATTAAGTACCAAACCCAATGTCCTCTGCTACTTTTTTATTTCAATTTCGAACGATAGTGTTTACAAAATTCCACCTATTCTTCGTGGTTTTTCCTCTAGCACATCTATGTGTTATGTCTTAAATTATTATATAATTAAGTACAAAAGCCAATGCCATGTGCTAGTGTTTATTTCGTTTTCGAACGAGGGTGTGTAAAAAATTCCACGTATGCCTCGTGGTTTTCCTTCCAGCGCATCTATGTGTTATGTCTTAAATAATTTTATAATTAAGTACCAAACCCAATGTCCACAGGTAGTATTTATTTCGTTTTCGAAAGAGAGTTTGTACAAAATTCCACCTACTCCTCGTTGTTTTTCCTCTACCGCATCTAGGTGTTATGTCTTAAATTATTCTATAATTAAGTACCATAATTAATGCCACGTGATAGTGTTTATTTCGTTTTCGAACGAGAGTGTGTACAAAATTCCTCCTATTCCTCGTGGTTTTCCTTCTAGCGCATCTATGTGTTATGTCTTAAATTAATATATAATTAAGTACAAAAGCCAATGCCATGTGCTAGTGTTTATTTCTTTATCGAACGAGAGTGTGTACAAAATTCTTACTATTCCTCGTGGTTTTGCCTCTAGCGCAACTAGGTGTTATGTCTTAAATTATTCTACAATTAAGTACCAAAGCCAATTTCATGTGCTAGTGTTTATTTCGTTTTCGAACGATAGTGTTTACAAAATTCCTCCTATACCTCGTGGTTTTCCTTCTAGCGCATCTATGTGTTATGTCTTAAATTATTCTTTAATAAATGACCAAAGCCAATGCCATCTGCTAGTATTTATTTCGTATTCGAACGAGTGTATGTACAAAATTCTTCTTTTTCCTCGTGGTTATCTCTCTAGCGCGTCTGTGTTATGACTTAAATTATTCTATAATTAAGTATCAAAGCCAATGTCATCTGCTATTGTATTTTATTCGAACGTGTGTTTACAAATTTCCTTTTATTCTTCGTGGTTTTCCGACTTGCGCAGCTATTTGTAGTATGTCTTAAATTATTCTATAATTAAGTACCAAAGCCAATGCCATCCGTCATTGTTTATTTTGTTTACGAACAAGATTGTACACTAAATTTCACCCGTTTCTTCAGGTTTTCCCTCTAAAACATTAATGTGTTATGTCTTAAATTATTATATAACTAAGTGCCAAAACCAATGCAATCTGCTAGATTTTATTTCGTTTTCGAACGAGAGTGTGTACAAAATTCCTCTCATTCCTCGCGGTTGTCCCTCTAGCGCATCTATGTTTTATGTCTTATATTATTCTATAATAAAGTACCACAGCCAATGCCATCTGCTAGTGTTTATTTTAGTTTTACAATGAGAGTGTGTACAAAATTCCTATTTTTCCTCGTTGTTTTCCCTATACCTCATCTATGTGTTATGTCTTAGATTTTTCTATAAGTAAGAAGCAAAGCCAATGTCCTCTGCTAGCGTTTAATTTCGTTTTCGAACGAGAGGGTGTACAAAATATCCTCCTATTCCTCGTGGTTTTCCCTCTAGCGCATCTATGTGTTATGTCTTAAATTATTCTATAATTAAGTACCAAAGCCAATGTCCTCTGCTAGTGTTTATTTCTTTTTCGAACGAGAGTGTGTACAAAATTCCTCCTATTCTTCGTGGTTTTCCCTCTAGCGCATCTACGTGTTATGTCTTAAATTATTCTATAATTAAGTACCAAAGCCAATGACATCTTCTAGTGTTTATTTCGTTTTCCATCAAGAGGGTGTACCAAATTAATACTATTCCTCGTGGTTTTCCATCTAGCGCATCTATGTGTTATGTTTTAAATTATTCTATAATTTAGTAAGTACCAAAGCCAATGCCATCTCTTCCAGTGTTTATTTCGTATTTCGACACGAGAGTGTGTACGGAATTCCTCCTCTTCCTCGTGGTTTTGCATCTAGCGCACATATGCCTTATGTGTGAAATTGTTCTGTTATTACGTTCCATAGCCAATGTCCATCTTCTAGTGTTTATTTCGTTTTCGAACGAGAGTGTGTACAAAATTCACTCCTATTCCTCCTGCGTTTTGTCAATTCTTAAATATAGCCATGCCTTGCTATGTTATTTCGTTTTCGAAATAGAGTGTGTACAAAATTACTCCAATTCCTCGTGGTCTTTCATCTTGCGCATCTATGTGTTATGTCTTAAATTATTCTATAATTAAGTACCAAAGCCAATGTCCTCTGCTGGTGGTTATTTCTTTTGCGAACTAAAGCGTCCACAGAACACAGCCTGCTCCTCCTGGTTTTTCATCTAGCGCATCTATGTGTTATGTCTGAAATTTTCCTATAACAAAGTACCGACGCCAATGTCTTCTGCTATGGTTTATTTTGTTTTCGATCGAGATTGTGAACAAATTTCCTCCTATTCCTCGCGGTTTTCCATCTAGCGCATCTAGTGTATATGTCTTAAATTATCTCAATAATTAAGTACCACAGCCAATGATACTCCACTAGTGTTTATTTCGTTTTCGAACGAGAGTGTGTACAAAATTCCTCCTATTCCTCGTGGTTTTTCATCTAGCGCATCTGTGTGTTGTCTTGTATTTTTCTATAATAAATTAGCAAAAGTTATGTCCTCTGCTAGTTATTATTTCGCTTTCGAACGAGAGCGTGTAGAAAATTCCTCCTATTATGTCTTAAATTCTCCTATTATTAAGTACCAAAGCCAATATCCTCTGCTAAGGTTTGTTTCGTTTTCGAACGAGAACGTATCACAATGTCCTCCTCTTCCTCCTGTTTTCCATCTAGCGCATCTATGTGTTATCATAAATTTTTCTATATTAAAGAATCAAAGCCAATGTTTTGTGCTTGCTTTTATTACGTTTTCAAACCAGAGTGTGTACAAAATACTTCCTATTGTTCGGGGTTTTACATCTAGCGCTTCTATATGTTGTCTTAAATTTTTCTATAATAAAGTACCAAAGCCGATGTTGTCCGCTATTGATTATATCGTTTTCGAACCAGAGTGTGTACAAAATACTAAACAATGGTTTTGTAGATTATTTGGCACATATTTCACACCTCGTAAAGAATATTCCGATTATCATTCCGCGTAAAATTGCGCAATGGCGATTCAAATATTTAAGTATATTTACTTTAAGTAAGCACTTTTGTGCTACGTTTTTACAAAATTCGAATAAAGTTTGCATCGATTTAGTTAGAACTCGATCGAAACTAACAATGGTTTTTGTAGATTATTTGGCACATTTTTCAAACCTCGTACACAATATTCGCATTATCATTCCGCGTAAATTTGCGCAATGGCGATATAAACATTTAACAATATTTACTTCAAGTAAGCATGTTTATGCTACCTTTTAACAAAATTCGAATAAATTTGGCATCGATTTGGTAAAAATTCAATCGAAAAAAACGATGGTTTCGCAGATTATTTGGCACATATTTCACTTCTCGTAAACAATATTCCCATTATCATTCCGCGTAAAATTGGGCTCTGACGATACAAATATTTAAGGATATTTACCTTATAAAAGCCCTTTTGTGCTACGTTTTCACAAAATCGGAATAAATTTTGCATCGATTTAGTTAGAACTCAATCGAAATTAACGATGGTTTTATAGATTATTTGGCACAAATTTCACACATCTTAAACAATATTCCCATTATCATTCCGCGTAAAATTGGGCACTGGCAATACAAATATTAAGGAATATTTACCCTATTCAAGCATTTTTGTGCTTTATTTTTACAAAATTGGAACAATTGTTGCATCGATTTAGTTAGAATTCGATCGAAATTTACAATGATATTGTAGATTATTTGGCACAATTTTCACACATCGTAAACAATATTTGCATTAGCATTCCGCGTAAATTTGCGCAATGGCGATTTAAATATTTAAGAATATTTACTTTAAGTAAGCATATTTTTGGTACGTTTTAAAAAAATTCGAATAAATTTGGCATCGATTTGGTAAAAATTCAATCGAAATAAACAATGGTTTCTTAGATTATTTGGCACATAATTCATACCTCGTAAAAATTATTCCCATTATCATTCCGCGTAAAATTCGGCTCTGACGAGAAATACTTAAGGACATTTACCTTAAATAAGCCCTTTTGTGCTACGTTTTCACAAAATCGGAATAAATTTTGCATCGATTTAGTTAGAAATCAATCGAAATTGACAATAGTTTTGTGAATTATTTGGCACATTTTTCACACCTTGTAAACAATATTCGCATTATCATTCCGCGTAAATTTGCGCAATGGCGATATAAACATTTAAGAATATTTGCTTCAAGTAAGCATGTTTTTGTTACCTTTTAATAAAATTCGAATAAATTCGGCATCGATTTGGTAAAAGTTCAATCAAAATAAACAATGGTTTCGTAGATTATTTGGCACATATTTCACACCTCGTAAACAATATTCCCATTATCATTACGCGTAAAATTGCGCACTGGCGATACAAATATTTAAGAATATTTACCCTATATAAGCATTTTTGTGCTACATTTTTACAAAATTGAATAAAATTTTGCATCGATTTAGTTAGAACTCGATCGAAATTAACAATGGTTTTGTACATTATTTGGCACATAATAAACTTCTCCTAAACAATATTCGAATTATAATTACGCGTAGAATTGCGTAATGAAGATGCAAATATTTAAGAATATTTACATTATATAAGCACTTTTGTGCTACATTTTTACAAAATTCGAATATATTTGGCATCGATTTGATAAGAAATCGATCGAAATAAACAATGGTTTTGTAGATTATTTGGCACATATTTCACACCTCGTAAACAATATTCCCATTATCATTCCGCGTAAAATTGCGCAATGGCGATACAAATATTTAAGTATATTTACTTTAAGTAAGCACTTTTGTGCTACGTTTTTACAAAATTCGAATAAATTTTGCATCGATTTAGTTAGAACTCGATCGAAATTAACAATGGTTTTGTAGATTATTTGGCACATTTTTCACACCTCGTAAACAATATTCGCATTATCATTCCGCGTAAATTTGCGCAATGGCGATATAAATATTTAAGAATATTTACTTTAAGTAAGCATGTTTTTGTTACCTTTTAACAAAATTGGAATAAATTTGGCATCGATTTGGTAAAAATTCAATCGAAATAAACAATGGTTTCGTAGATTATTTGGCACATATTTCACACCTCGTAAACAATATTCCCATTATCATTCCGCGTAAAATTGGGCTCTGACGATACAAATATTTAAGGATATTTACCTTAAATAAGCCCTTTTGTGCTACGTTTTCACAAAATTGGAATAAATTTTGCATCGATTTAGTTAGAACTCGATCGAAATTAAAAATGGTTTTGTAGATTATTTGGCACATATTTCACACCTCGTAAACAATATTCGCATTATCATTCCGCGTAAATTTGCGCAATGGCGATATAAATATTTAAGAATATTTACTTTAAGTAAGCATGTTTTTGCTACCTTTTAACAAAATTCGAATAAATTTGGCATCGATTTGGTAAGAACTCGATCGAAATAAACAATGGTTTTGTAGATTATTTGGCACATATTTCACACCTCGTAAACAATATTCCCATTATCATTCCGCGTAAATTGCGCAATGGCGATACAAATATTTAAGAATATTTACTTTAAGTAAGCACTTTTGTGCTACGTTTTTACAAAATTGGAATAAATTTTGCATCGATTTAGTTAGAACTCGATCGAAATAAACAATGGTTTTGTAGATTATTTGGCACATATTTCACACCTCGTAAACAATATTCCCATTATCATTCCGCGTAAAATTGCGCAATGGCGATACAAATATTTAAGAATATTTACTTTAAGTAAGCACTTTTGTGCTACGTTTTACAAAATTCGAATAAATTTTGCATCGATTTAGTTAGAACTCGATCGAAATTAACAATGGTTTTGTAGATTATTTGGCACATATTTCACACCTCGTAAACAATATTCGCATTATCATTCCGCGTAAATTTGCGCAATGGCGATATAAATATTTAAGAATATTTACTTTAAGTAAGCATGTTTTTGTTACCTTTTAACAAAATTCGAATAAATTTGGCATCGATTTGGTAAAAATTCAATCGAAATAAACAATGGTTTTGTAGATTATTTGGCACATATTTCACACCTCGTAAACAATATTCCCATTATCATTCCGCGTAAAATTGGGCTCTGACGATACAAATATTTAAGGATATTTACCTTAAATAAGCCCTTTTGTGCTACGTTTTCACAAAATTGGAATAAATTTTGCATCGATTTAGTTAGAACTCGATCGAAATTAAAAATTGTTTTGTAGATTATTTGGCACATATTTCACACCTCGTAAACAATATTCGCATTATCATTCCGCGTAAATTTGCGCAATGGCGATATAAATATTTAAGAATATTTACTTTAAGTAAGCATGTTTGTGCTACCTTTTAACAAAATTCGAATAAATTTGGCATCGATTTGGTAAGAACTCGATCTAAATAAACAATGGTTTTGTAGATTATTTGGCACATATTTCACACCTCGTAAACAATATTCCCATTATCATTCCGCGTAAATTGCGCAATGGCGATACAAATATTTAAGAATATTTACCTTAAATAAGCACTTTTATGCTACGTTTTTACAAAATTGGAATAAATTTTGCATCGATTTAATTAGAACTCGATCGAAATAAACAATGGTTTTGTAGATTATTTGGCACATATTTCACACCTCGTAAACAATATTCCCATTATCATTCCGCGTAAAATTGCGCAATGGCGATACAAATATTTAAGAATATTTACTTTAAATAAGCACTTTTGTGCTACGTTTTAACAAAATTCGAATAAATTTTGCATCGATTTAGTTAGAACTCGATCGAAATTAACAATGGTTTTGTAGATTATTTGGCACATATTTCACACCTCGTAAACAATATTCGCATTATCATTCCGCGTAAATTTGCGCAATGGCGATATAAATATTTAAGAATATTTACTTTAAATAAGCGTGTTTGTGCTACCTTTTAACAAAATTCGAATAAATTTGGCATCGATTTGGTAAGAACTCGATCGAAATAAACAATGGTTTTGTAGATTATTTGGCACATATTTCACACCTCGTAAACAATATTCCCATTAACATTCCGCGTAAAATTGCGCACTGGCGATACAAATATTTAAGAATATTTACCCTATATAAGCATTTTTGTGCTTCATTTTTACAAAATTGAATAAAATTTTGCATCGATTTAGTTAGAACTCGATCGAAATTAACAATGGTTTTGTACATTATTTGGCACATAATAAACTTCTCATAAACAATATTCGAATTATAGTTACGCGTAGAATTGCGTAATGGAGGTGCAAATATTTAAGAATATTTACCTTATATAAGCACTTTTCTGCTACATTTTTACAAAATTGGAATATATTTAGCATCGATTTGATAAGAACTCGATCGAAATAAACAATGGTTTTGTAGATAATTTGGCACATATTTCACACCTCGCAAACAATAATCCCATTATCATTCCACGTAAATTTGCGCAATGGCGAAACAATAACTTAAGAATATTTACTTTAAGTAAGCACACGTGTGTTACGTTTTTACAAAATTGGAATAAATTTTGCATCGATTTAGTTAAAACTCGATCGAAATTAACGATGGTTTTATAGATTATTTGGCACTTATTTCACACCTCGTTAACAATATCCCTGTTAAAATTCCGTGTAAAATTGCGCAGTGGCGATACAAATATTTAAGTATATTTACCCTATATAAGCATTTTTGTGCTACATTTTTACAAAATTGGAATAAAGTTTGCATCGATTTAGTTAGACATCAATCGAATTTAACAATGGTTTTGTAGATTATTGGCACATATTTCACACCTCGTAAACAATATTCCCATTATCATTCCGCGTAAAATTGCGCACTGTCAATACAAATATTTAAGAATATTTACCCTATATAAGCAGTTTTGTGCTTTATTTAAACAAAATTGGAATAAATTTTGCATCGATTTATTTAGAACTCGATCGAAATTAACAATGATTTTGTAGATTATTGGGCACATTTTTCACACCTCGTAAACAATATTCGCATTGTCATTCCGCGTAAATTTGCGCAATAGCGATATAAATATTTAAGAATATTTAATTTAAGTAAGCTTGTTTTTGGTACCTTTTAAAAAAATTCGAATAAATTTGGCATCGATTTAATTAGAACCTTAATCGAAATGAACAATGGTTTTGTAGATTATTTGGCACATATTTCACACCTCGTAAACAATATTCCCATTATCATTCCGCGTAAATTTGCGCAATGGCGATACAAATATTTAAGAATATTTACTTTAAGTAAGCACTTTTGTGCTACGTTTTTACAAAATTCGAATAAATTTTGCATCGATTTAGTTAAAACTCGATCGAAATTAACGATGGTTTTATAGATTATTTGGCACTTATTTCACACCTCGTTAACAATTTTCCCATTATCATTCCGCGTTAAATTGCGGAATGGCGATACAAATATTTAAGTATATTTACTTTATGTAAGCACTTTTGTGCTACGTTTTTAAAAAAATTCGAATAAATTTTGCATCGATTTAGTTAGAACTCGATCAAAATTATCAATGGTTTTGTAGATTATTTGGCACATTTTTCACACCTCATAAACAATATTCGCATTATCATTCCGCGTAAATTTGCGCAGGGGCGATATAAACATTCAAGAATATTTACTTTAAGTGAACATGACTTTGTTACCTTTTAACAAAATTCGAATAAATTTGGCATCGATTTGGTAAAAATTAAATCGAAATAAACTATTGTTTCGTAGGTTATTTGGCACATATTTCACACCTCGTAAACAATATTCCCATTATCATTCCGCGTAAAATTTGGCTCTGACAATTCAAATATTGAAGGATATTTACCTTAAATAAGCCCTTTTGTGCTACGTTTTTACAAAATTGGAATAAATTTTGCATCGATTTAGTTAGAACTCGATCGAAATTAAAAATTGTTTTGTAGATTATTTGGCACATTTTCACACCTCGTAAACAATATTCCCATTATCATTCCGCGTAAAATTGGGCTCTGACGATTCAAATATTTAGGGATATTTACCTTAAATAAGCCCTTTTGTGCTACGTTTTTACAAAATTGGAATAAATTTTGCATCGATTTAGTTAAAACTCGATCGAAATTAACGATGGTTTTATAGATTATTTGGCACTTATTTCACACATCGTTAACAATATTCCTGTTAACATTGCGCGTAAAATTGCGCAGTGGCGATACAAATATTTAAGTATTTTTACCCTATATAAGCAAATTTGTGCTACATTTGAACAAAATTGGAATGAATTTTGCATCGATTTAGTTAGAAATCGATCGAAATTAACAATGGTTTGTAGATTATTTGGCACATATTCACACCTCGTAAACAATATCCACATTATCATTCCGCGTAAATTTGCGCAATGGCGATATAAATATTTAAGAATATTTACTATAAGTAGGCGTGTTTGTGCTACAATTTAACAAAATTTGAATAAATTTGGCATTGATTTGGTAAGAACTCGATCTAAATAAACAATGGTTTTGTAGATTATTTGGCACAAATTTCACACCTCGTAAACAATATTCCCATTATCATTCCGCGTAAAATTGCGCACTGGCGATACAAATATTTAAGAATATTTACCCTATATAAGCATTTTTGTGCTACATTTTTACAAAATTGAATAAAATTTTGCATCGATTTAGTTAGAACTCGATCGAAATTAACAATGGTTTTGTACATTATTAGGCACATAATACACTTCTCCTAAACAATATTAGAATTATAATTTCGCGTAGAATTGCATAATGGATGTGCAAATATTTAAGAATATTTACCTTATATAAGCACTTTTGTGCTACATTTATACCAAATTGGAATATATTTGGCATCGATTTGATAAGAACTCGATCGAAATAAACAATGGTTTTGTCGATTATTTGGTACATAATACACAACTCGTACAAAATATTCCCATTAACATTCCGCGTAAATTTGCGCAATGGTGATACAAATATTTAAGGATATTTACTTTAAGTAAGCACTCTTGTGCTACGTTTTTACAAAATTGGAATAAATTTTGCATCGATTTAGTTAAAACTCGATCGAAATTAACGATGGTTTTATAGATTATTTGGCACTTATTTCACACCTCGTTAACAATATTCCTGTTAACATTCCGCGTAAAATTGCGCAGTGGCGATACAAATATTTAAGAATATTTACCCTATATAAGCATTTTTGTGCTACATTTTTACAAAATTGGAATAAATTTTGCATCGATTTAGTTAGAACTCGATCGAAATTAACAATGGTTTTGTAGATTATTTGGCACATATTTCACACCTCGTAAACAATATTCCCATTATCATTCCGCGTAAAATTGCGCAATGGCGATACAAATATTTAAGAATATTTACATTAAGTAAGCACTTTTGTGCTACGTTTTTACAAAATTCGAATAAATTTTGCATCGATTTAGTTAGAACTCGATCGAAATTAACAATGGTTTTGTAGATTATTTGGCACATTTTTCACACCTCGTAAACAATATTCGCATTAACATTCCGCGTAAATTTGCGCAATGGCGATATAAATATTTAAGAATATTTACTTTAATTAAGCGTGATTGTGCTACCTTTTAACAAATTCGAATAAATTTGGCATCGATTTGGTAAGAACTCGATCTAAATAAACAATGGTTTTGTAGATTATTTGGCACATATTTCACACCTCGTAAACAATATTCCCATTATCATTCCGCGTAAAATTGCGCAATGGCGATACAAATATTTAAGAATATTTACCTTAAATAAGCACTTTTATGCTACGTTTTTACAAAATTGGAATAAATTTTGCAGCGATTTAATTAGAACTCGATCGAAATAAACAATGTTTTATAGATTATTTGGCTACATATTTCACACCTCGTAAACAATATTCTCATTATCATTCCGCGTAAATTGCGCAACGGCGGTGCAAATATTTAAGAATATTTACATTAAATAAGCACGTTGTGCTACGTTTTTACAAAATTGGAATAAATTTTGCATCGATTTAGTTAGAACTCGATCGAAATTAAAAATTATTTTGTAGATTATTTGGCACATTTTCACACCTCGTAAACAATATTCGCATTATCATTCCGCGTAAATTTGCGCAATGGCGATATAAATATTTAAGAATATTTACTTTAATTAAGCGTGATTGTGCTACCTTTTAACAAAATTCGAAAAAATTTGGCATCGATTTGGTAAGAACTCGATCTAAATAAAGAATGGTTTTGTAGATTATTTGGCACATATTTCACACCTCGTAAACAATATTCCCATTATCATTCCGCATAAATTGCGCAATGGCGATACAAATATTTAAGAATATTTACCTTAAATAAGCACTTTTATGCTACGTTTTTACAAAATTGGAATAAATTTTGCATCGATTTAAATAGAACTCGATCGAAATATACATTGGTTTTGTAGATTATTTGGCACATATTTCACACCTCGTAAACAATATTCGCATTACCATTCCGCGTAAATTTGCGCAAATGCGATATAAATATTTAAGAATATTTACTTTAATTAAGCGTGTTTGTGCTACCTTTTAACAAAATTCGAAAAAATTTGGCATCGATTTAGTTAGAACTCGATCGAAATTAAAAATTGTTTTGTAGATTATTTGGCACATTTTCACACCTCGTAAACAATATTCGCATTATCATTCCGCGTAAATTTGCGCAAATGCGATATAAATATTTAAGAATATTTACTTTAAATAAGCGTGTTTATGCTACCTTTTAACAAAATTCGAAAAAAATTGGCATCGATTTGGTGAGAACTCGATCTAAATAAACAATGGTTTTGAAGATTATTTGGCACATATTTCACAACTAGTAAACAATATTCCCATTATCATTCCGCGTAAAATTGCGCAATGGCGATACAAATATTTAAGTATATTTACATTAAGTAAGCACTTTTGTGCTACGTTTTTACAAAATTCGAATAAATTTTGCATCGATTTAGTTAGAACTCGATCGAAATTAACAATGGTTTTGTAGATTATTTGGCACATTTTTCACACCTCGTAAACAATATTCGCATTAACATTCCGCGTAAATTTGCGCAATTGCGATATAAATATTTAAGAATATTTACTTTAAATAAGCGTGTTTGTGCTACCTTTTAACAAAATTCGAAAAAATTTGGCATCGATTTAGTTAGAACTCGATCGAAATTAAAAATTGTTTTGTAGATTATTTGGCACATTTTCACACCTCGTAAACAATATTCGCATTATCATTCCGCGTAAATTTGCGCAATGGCGATATAAATATTTAAGAATATTTACTTTAATTAAGCGTGATTGTGCTACCTTTTAACAAATTCGAAAAAAATTGGCATCGATTTGGTAAGAACTCGATCTAAATAAAGAATGGTTTTGTAGATTATTTGGCACATTTTTCACACCTCGTAAACAATATTCGCATTATCATTCCGCATAAATTGCGCAATGGCGATACAAATATTTAAGAATATTTACCTTAAATAAGCACTTTTATGCTACGTTTTTACAAAATTGGAATAAATTTTTCATCGATTTAAATAGAACTCGATCGAAATATACATTGGTTTTGTAGATTATTTGGCACATATTTCACACCTCGTAAACAATATTCGCATTACCATTCCGCGTAAATTTGCGCAAATGCGATATAAATATTTAAGAATATTTACTTTAAATAAGCGTGTTTGTGCTACCTTTTAACAAAATTCGAAAAAATTTGGCATCGATTTAGTTAGAACTCGATCGAAATTAAAAATTGTTTTGTAGATTATTTGGCACATTTTCACACCTCGTAAACAATATTCGCATTATCATTCCGCGTAAATTTGCGCAAATGCGATATAAATATTTAAGAATATTTACTTTAAATAAGCGTGTTTATGCTACCTTTTAACAAAATTCGAAAAAATTTGGCATCGATTTGGTAAGAACTCGATCTAAATAAACAATGGTTTTGAAGATTATTTGGCACATATTTCACAACTAGTGAACAATATTCCCATTATCATTCCGCGTAAAATTGCGCAATGGCGATACAAATATTTAAGTATATTTACATTAAGTAAGCACTTTTGTGCTACGTTGTTACAAAATTCGAATAAATTTTGCATCGATTTAGTTAGAACTCGATCGAAATTAACAATGGTTTTGTAGATTATTTGGCACATTTTTCACACCTCGTAAACAATATTCGCATTAACATTCCGCGTAAATTTGCGCAATTGCGATATAAATATTTGGAATATTTTACTTTAAATAGAAAGCGTGTTTGTGCTGCAACAACAAATTCGAAAAATTGGCATCGATTTAGTTAGAACTCGTAATTAAAATTGTTTTGTAGATTATTTGGCACATTTTCACACCTCGTTAACAATATTCGCATTATCATTCCGCTTAAATTTGCGCAATGGCAATATAAATATTTAAGAATATTTACTTTAAGTAAGCGTGATTGTGCTACCTTTTAACAAAATTCGAAAAAAATTGGCATCGATTTGGTAAGAACTCGATCTAAATAAAGAATGGTTTTGTAGATTATTTGGCACATATTTCACACCTGGTAACCAATATTCGCATTAACATTCTGCGTAAATTTGCGCAAATGCATATAAATATTTAAGATTATTTACTCTAAGCAAGCGTGTTTCTGCTACCTTTTAACAAAATTCGAAAAAATTTGGCATCGATTTAGTTAGAACTCGATCGAAATTAAAAATTGTTTTGTAGATTATTTGGCACATTTTCACACCTCGTAAACAATATTCGCATTATCATTCCGCGTAAATTTGCGCAATGGCGATATAAATATTTAAGAATATTTACTTTAATTAAGCGTGATTGTGCTACCTTTTAACAAATTCGAAAAAAATTGGCATCGATTTGGTAAGAACTCGATCTAAATAAAGAATGGTTTTGTAGATTATTTGGCACATATTTCACACCTCGTAAACAATATTCCCATTATCATTCCGCATAAATTGCGCAATGGCGATACAAATATTTAAGAATATTTACCTTAAATAAGCACTTTTATGCTACGTTTTTACAAAATTGGAATAAATTTTGCATCGATTTCAATAGAACTCTATCGAAATAAACATTGGTTTTGTAGATTATTTGGCACATATTTCACACCTCGTAAACAATATTCGCATTATCATTCCGCGTAAATTTGCGCAATGGCGATATAAATATTTAAGAATATTTACTTTAAGTAAGCACTTTTGAGCTACGTTTTTTCAAAATTTGAATAAATTTTGCATCGATTTAGTTAGAACTCGATCGAAATTAACATTGGTTTTGTAGATTATTTGGCACATTTTTCACACCTCGTAAACAATATTCGCATTATCATTCCGCGTAAAATTGCGCAATGGCGATATAAACATTTAAGAATATTTACTTTAAGTAAGCATGTTTTTTTTACCTTTTAACAAAATTCGAATAAATTTGGCATCGATTTGGTAAAAATTCAATCGAAATAAACAATTGTTGCGTAGATTATTTGGCACATATTTCACTCCTCGTAAAAAATATTCCCGTTATCATTCCGCGTAAAATTGGGCTCTGACGATTCAAATATTTAAGAATATTTACCCTATATAAGCATTTTTGTGCTACATTTTTACAAAATTGAATAAAATTTTGCATCGATTTAGTTAGAAATCGATCGAAATTAACAATGGTTTTTACATTATTTGGCACATAATAAACTTCACATAAACAATATTCGAATTATAATTACGCGTAGAATTGCGTAATGGAGGTGCAAATATTTAAGAATATTTACCTTATATAAGCACTTTTGTGCTACATTTTTACAAAATTGGAATGTATTTGGCATCGATTTGATAAGAACTCGATCGAAATAAACAATGGTTTTGTCGATTATTTGGTACATAATACACAAGTCGTAAACAATATTCCCATTAACATTCCGCGTTAAATTGGGCAATGGCGATACAAATATTTAAGAATATTTACCTTAAATAAGCACTTTTGTGCTACGTTTTCACAAAATCGGAATAAATTTTGCATCGATTTAGTTAGAACTCGATCGAAATTAAAAATTATTTTGTAGATTATTTGGCACATTTTTCACACCTCGTAAACAATATTCGCATTATCATTCCGCGTAAATTTGCGCAATGGCGATATAAATATTTAAGAATATTTACTTTAAATAAGCGTGTTTGTGCTACCTTTTAACAAAATTCGAAAAAAATTGGCATCGATTTGGTAAGAACTCGATCTAAATAAACAATGGTTTTGTAGATTATTTGGCACATATTTCACACCTCGTAAACAATATTCCCATTACCATTCCGCGTAAAATTGCGCAATGGCGATACAAATATTTAAGAATATTTACCTTAAATAAGCACTTTTATGCTACGTTTTTACAAAATTGGAATAAATTTTGCATCGATTTAAATAGAACTCGATCGAAATATACATTGGTTTTGTAGATTATTTGGCACATATTTCACACCTCGTAAACAATATTCGCATTATCATTCCGCGTAAATTTGCGCAATGGCGATATAAATATTTAAGAATATTTACTTTAAATAAGCGTGTTTATGCTACCTTTTAACAAAATTCGAAAAAAATTGGCATCGATTTGGTAAGAACTCGATCTAAACAAACAATGGTTTTGTAGATTATTTGGCAAATATTTCACACCTTGTAAAAAATATTCCCATTATCATTCCGCGTAAAATTGGGCTATGGCAATACAAATATTTAAGAATATTTACCTTAAATAAGCACTTTTATGCTACGTCTTTACAAAATTGGTATATATTTTGTATCGATTTAACTAGAACTCGATCGAAATAAACAATGGTTTTGTAGATTATTTGGCACATATTTCACACCTCGTAAACAATATTCCCATTATCATTCCGCGTAAAATTGCGCAATGGCGATACAAATATTGAAGTAAATTAACTTTAAGTAAGCACTTTTGTGCTATGTTTTACAAAATTCGAATAAATTTTGCATCGATTTAGTAAGAACTCGGTCGAAATTAACGATGGTTTTATAGATTATTTGGCACAAATTTCACACCTCGTAAACAATATTCCCATTATCATTCCGCGTAAAATTGCGCAATGGCGATATAAATATTTAAGAATATTTACTTTAAGTAAGCATGTTTGTGCTACCTTTTAACAAAATTCGAAAAAATTTGGCATCGATTTGGTAAGAACTCGATCGAAATAAACAATGGTTTTGTAGATTATTTGGCACATATTTCACACCTCGTAAACAATATTCCCATTATCATTCCGCATAAATTGCGCAATGGCGATACAAATATTTAAGAATATTTACTTTAAGTAAGCGTGATTGTGCTATCTTTTAACAAAATTCGAATAAATTTGGCATCGATTTGGTAAAAATTCAATCGAAATAAACAATTGTTGCGTAGATTATTTGGCACATATTTCACTCCTCGTAAACAATATTCCCATTATCATTCCGCGTAAAATTGCGCAATGGCGATACAAATATTTAAGAATATTAACTTTAAAAATGCTTCTTTATTCTACATTTTTACAAAATTCGAATAAATTTGGCATCGATTTGGTAAGAACTCGATCGAAATAAGCAACGGTTTTGTACATTATTTGGCACATCTTTCACATCCCGTAAACAATATTCCCAATATCATTCCGCGTAAAATTGCGCAATGGCGATACAAATATTTAAGAATATTTACTTTAAGTAAGCATGTTTGTGCTACATTTTATCAAAATTCGAATAAATTTGGCATCGATTTAGTAAGAACTCGATCGAAATAAACAATTGTTTTGTAGATTATTTGGCACATACTTCACACCTTCTAAACAATATTCCCATTATCATTCCGCGTAAAATTGCGCAATGGCGATACAAATATTTAAGAATATTTACTTTAAGTAAACATGTTTGTGCTACGTTTTTACAAAATCGGAATAAATTTGGCATCGATTTGGTAAGAACTCGATCGAAATAAGCAATGGTTTTGTAGATTATTTGGCACATATTTCACACCCCGTAAACAATATTCCCATTATCATTCCGCGTAAAATTGTGCAATGGCGATACAAATATTTAAGAATATTAACTTTAAGTAAGCATGTTTGTGCTACGTTTTTACAAAATTGGTATAAATTTTGCATAGATTTTGTAAGAACTCGATCGAAATAAGCAATGGTTTTGTAGATTATTTGGCACATATTTCACACCTCGTAAACAATATTCCCATTAACATTTCGCGTAAAATTTGGCAAAGGCGATACAAATATTTAAGAATATTTACCTTAAATAAGCACTTTTTGCTACGTTTTTACAAAATTGGAATAAATTTTGCATCGATTTAGTTAGAACTCGATCTAAATTAAAAATGGTTTTATAGATTATTTGGCACATATTTCACACCTCGTAAATAATATTCCCATTACCATTCCTCGTAAAATTGCTCAGTGGAGATTCAAATATTGAAGAATATTTACTTTAAATAAGCATGCTTTTGCTACCTTAAAACAAAATTCGAATAAATTTGGCATCGATTTAGTAAGAACTCGATTGAAATAAAGAATGGTTTTGTAGATAATTTGGCACATATTTCACACCTCGTAAACAATATGATTATTATCATTCCGCGAAAATTGCGCAATGGCGATACAAACATTTAAGAATATTTACCTTAAATAAGCATTTCTGTGCTACATTTTTACAAAATTGGAATAAATTTGGCATCGATTTGATAAGAACTCAATCGAAATCAACAATGGTTTTGTAGATTATTTGGCACATATTTCACACCTCGTAAACAATATTCCCATTATCATTCCGCGTAAAATTGCGCAATGGCGATAAAAATATTTAAGCATATTTGCTTTAAGCAAGCATGTTTGTGCTACCTTTTAACAAAATTCGATTAAATTTGGCATCAATTTGGTAAGAACTTGATCGAAATAAACAATGGATTTGTAGATTATTTGGCACATATTTCACACCTCGTAAACA